>APFE030177508.1:11665-42642 GCA_000404065.3 Pinus taeda
ACCGATCTCTCGGGTATCTGTGAGCTAGTATCTGAAAAAAAATAATAATACTATCACTACTATACTTGTAGAATAACATTCTTACTACACTATTTATAGTAGTATAACATTTTTACTATACCAAATTATTATATTGAGTTATAAAAATAAATACAATTATAATATTTTAATTATATATTAATAAATATAAAACTACCATATAATATATTAAAAGGAAGTTCGTCTAAACGAGGTGGAGGAAATTGTCGAGACTTACTTAAAAGTGATTTTTTTCAAAATAAGCAGGAATTTCCATAACTTTTCGAGGCAAAAAAACATAATTGTTAGATATTGCTATAAAAATTATTATTAATATTAACAAATTTATCAAATATTATTTATTTTGAATTTCGTAATTATATAATTAAATTGTAATCATTAATAATTTATTGATTTTGAAAATAAGATGTAAATTCATTGATTTCAAATATGTAAAATTAAGACATCACACAACTATATTGGAAAAGTGCTCAAATAACATTCTAGAAAACCATAGAAGTAAAAAACAAAATTATAATGAAATAGTAACCCAAAAAGCTAAAACAATTTATAATTTGAATTTAAATGTGAAGTGTTTTTAATGGATTAAGGAAAATAGATTATGACGTAAAATAAATTTTATATAAGAATAACTCAATAATTAGTAGTTAATTAAAAAGGGGAAAAAATAATTTATTAATATATTATATATATATATATATATATATATATATATTTTTTATATATATTTTCAGAAGAAAAAAAGCATAATATATTATATTGAGAAAATATATATCAGATGTTGAGGTGCACATTTGCATATATGTGATATATGTGTATCATATTGGCATATAGACACATGCATATCTAGATATACAACAATGACATTCAGATGAGATTTATATGGGGATATAGGTTATGATATTCAGATGAGCATATGTCAAATAGATGGAGCCATCAAGTGGATCCATAAGTCATGTTCCATAGGGACATGATGCTGTCAGTAATGTAGATAGGAGGCACATGATGGTCTCTGAAGATGATATCATTCCGCCATTTCCATACCATCCAAAGAAGTATCAATATGAGGAAACGCCTGTTTCCATTCTGTCTGCTCCACCATATGATAGCTGCACTAATGGAATCAAAATCTGTTAGTGTAAAATCAAAATTGTGTGCCAAGACATACCAGATCCGTAGGGTGGATGTACATTTGATGAACATATGTAGGTTAGTCTCTTCTTCGTTGCCACATAGAGTGCATCTGCTGGGCCCGTGCCATGAGCGCTTCCTGAGATTTTCCCATGTAAGATTTTTATTGTAGAAAACCAGCCAAGAAAAATGAATATACTTGGGTGGACATGCTGCCTTCCAGAATATAGATGGGAAGAAAGGAGGAGAGTATGGATATCTGTCCATGCTCAGGTGTGTATATATGTCTCGAACAGATACAGACCACCTAAAACCGCAGACAGTCCATTTTAGCTGATCTGTTGTACCATGTCTGTGAGTGCCTCCAGCTGTTAAAGAGTCTGTAATAGATTTCCAAATTCTCGCCATCGGATTCTGTAGATTGAGATCACTGCTTTCCATCCATACCGGGGTGGATCCATGCCAATCTTTGATCAATTTATTCCATGTAAATATGCCTTGGTGTTGAAACTGTATGATGAGATCGTTTGGAATAATCAGGTCTGTGTGTCCATATATCAGTGGGTCTATTCCAATGTAGATATTAGCACCAGAATGAAGTTGCCATCGCAAACGGGATAAAAATAGTGCCTCAATTTTCTTCACGCTGCGCCAAATGGGTGATCCCATCCCAATACTAATGGATCCCTTTCTGTACCAGAAGTTGATACTTTTGCCTTTCATGTATCTTTGACGAATGATGTTGCTCCATGGTGATGAACCATATATACCTCTCCATAGGGTGCGGCAGATCAGCGCACATCCAAATAGTCTTAAATCCTTGATGCCCCATCCACCCTGTTGTTTAGGAATGGATATGTCCTTTATTTTTGCTAGATGGATCTTGTGTTGCGAGGTTTTTCCACCCCAGATGTAACATGCAGTGAGATGGTTGAGACGGCGGATAATGCAAGATGGAATATAGAATAAGTGTGCCCAATATACCGATAGATGAGTCAATACCGCAACTGTGAGTGTAGATCTGCCGGCCAATGATAGAGTGCAGAATTCCCAGGATGAAATTTTGTTGAAATAACGCTGAACCAACCATTCCCAATCAGATGCCAGATAGAGAGGTTTGAGCTGAAAGCCAAGGTAAGTGATGCCATTCCGGATAGATTGAAACTGTACACCAAACATATCAACAATGCTGGTGATCAAATCGTTACTATCTCCATTGAAGTATAATATTGATTTATGCCTGTTGATAATGAGGCCAGTGGCTTTCTGGAAGTTGGATATGATGTCGAAGAGGCATTGCCATGAGAGATGCTGTAGCATGGCGCATAGGAGAATATCATCAACGAATAGATTGTGTGATAAAGAAATATGTCTGCTAATGCGGATAGGCGTACATCTGTGTTCATCCACAGCTTTGTTGATATGAAGGCTGAGAGTGTTCATGGCAAGTATGAAGATGATAGGGGCAAGCGAGCATCCCTGGCGGAGGCCCCTTTCAGCAGAGAAAAAAGGAGTAGGAATCCCATTGATGTTGATGGCATAATTGACGCCTTCGATACAAGCCATAATCCATAAAATCATTTCAGTCCGTAAACCAATACGAGCCAGTAGACAGCGAATGAAACCCCTGTCTATGCAATCGTAGGCCTTTTGTAAATCAATTTTAAGGATAGCCCCGTCAATGTTTTTTGAGAACATTGAATATATGCACTCCTGTGTGGACGCAACAGCATCCAAGATGTTCCGACCTTTGAGAAAAGCGTGTTGATCACTGGAAAGGTGAATAGCCAATATACCTTTTATGCACTCAGCAATAATCTTTGAAATAATCTTGAAGGAGATGTTACATAGGGATATCGGTCTGAAATCAGCGAAGGAGTCCGCATCTCGCTTCTTGGGAATGAGGGCAATTAGTGTAGATGTTGTGTGAGAGTGAATATGCCCTGTGAGTCGAGATTCCTCAATCATATGCAATAGATCGTGCTTGAGAATCTCAAAGAAACATAGAAAAAATTCGATGGTCCATCCATCGGAACCAAGACATTTGTCCTTGCTGAAAGCTTTGAGGACCTTAAGGAGTTCGTCCTCTGTAACCTGCTGATATATGGAGTCATTGCAAGAATCATCGAACATGATGGGAAAAATCTCAATTCCCCATAGAATATCATGAATGGCACAACCATTTCCCCTGCTGTATTGAGATTTGAAATGTTTGATAGCTGCATTTGATATGTCCTGTTGAGAATATAAGAAGCCGCCATTCCCATCGCTAATCCGCCAAATAGCATTGATTTGTCGTCTGTGGTTAGCATATCTATGGAAGAATTTTGTATTTCGATCACCCAATCGAAGCCATAGAGCCCGGCTCTTGAGACGCCAAGTGGACTCCTCCAATTTTAATAATTGGAGTTTCCGACGGGAAAGAGCGGAAATCTGTGATCTCGTATGGAAAGACATGATATTGGGGTCATGAGCAGAGAGGATATGTTCAAGTATCCTTTGGATATTGAATAGTTCAGCCCGATTTTTTCTCTTTTCAGCGATCTGCCAAGATTTCACTTTGGAGCGGATGTAATCCATACGAGATTGAAAGGATGAGGATATATTAGGATCGGTCTTAACCGAATCCTGCCATGCAGTGGAAACCAATTGTATGAAGGTTGGGTCCCCAATATAGGTGTGATCAAATTTAAACGGAAAATGCTGTCCATATGTCTTCTGTCTCCATTGAAAGAAAATAGGCCGATGGTCCGATATTGTGTCATTACCAATGGAAAGAGAAGGATGGCCAAAAATATTAATAATATCGGCTTGAATGATGACGCGGTCCAGACGTTTGGCAATGAAAGAATCACCCGTGCGGCCATTGTCCCATGTGTGGGATAATGTAGAAGGAGGAATATCAATAAAATTCCATTGCAGGAAGCGTGCTTTCAGGTAATCAGATAGTGGATCCATATGCCTGCCACCACCCCAAACATCGTCAGGGCCAAGTGTGAAATTCATGTCTCCGACAAGCATCATATGTTGTATCGCACATAGGTCCGAAGAGAAGAATACGTCCCAGAATGGAAATCTTTGATTATATGGGGCATAGGTATTGAGAATGTTGACAGAAGATCTGTGTCCCCGGAAGGAGACGTTAAGAAGAATACCAGCAAAACACTTGTATGCAGATGCACGAATCCATAGGGGATTCCATAGAGCAACAAGACCACCAGAGTGTCCGCATGCGTCAATGGCCGACATATGCCAAGAAGGGAACATCCTTCTGAAATAGGATAGGGATGAGTGTCTGTCATGCATAGATTCTTGAATGAGTATGATCTTAGGCCGCGCTGTTTGGAATAAATGTTTTAAGGCAAGGAATTTGGGCCCTGCCCCCAGCCCACGGATGTTCATAGAGACGATGTCCATCATGGGACAGATGATCCAGCCATGTCTGCTCTAAGAGGCTGCGATTGAGGAGTGGACATCTCAATGACCGGTACATCAACAAGTGACAGTGATCGGATACCCGGATCCGATAATTTGGGACGTCCACCGAAATGGCGCGAGCCACCCCGAGACGTCTTCCGAACAGTGATATTCCTTCCCGACGCCGGGCTGATGATAGGGATGGATTGATGGAAAGGCTTGTGGATGGTAAGAGGTTCAAGTTCAGTAGATTTGTGGTGCATGAGCAGATCAATGTCACTATCAAAAAGGTTGGCGGGCAATGATGAGGGGGAGTTAACAGGGGTAACGGTGATAGGCTCCTTCCCTTTTTTAGATGGGGGTGCATGTGGGGGGGTGGATGATGAGATGAATATGGGGAGGGATCCTTTATATATGTCTCCAATCGGTATGGGAGATGGAGATCGAATGGGAGGGTCGTCAGAAGGTTCAGGAATGGATGCGGGTGGCAGAGAAGGAGAACGCAGATGTGAGGGGGGGCATGGGGATGCCGATAGAGATGGATTGTGTACAAGAGGATGTGGGGCATGTGGGAGGGCGGAGTCAGGGGGGCGTCGGGACAGCACAGAAGAACGATGAAAACGTCGTCGGTGCGCATCTTTGCGGGGGCAGCTTTCAATGAGATGCCTGTCTTATGACAGGCAGCGCACCGAAACGGGACACCCCAGAAATCCAGACGCTGGGTGATACGCCTGCCACACCATGTGATTTCAACCTGTTCGGGGTAACCACCCCGATAAGCGCGATCAATGAGAATCCAGGCAATTCTCTTATCACGTTCTCCAATGCACCATGGATCCACATATACAAAACGACCAATAGAATTCCCAATGATTTCAAGGACTTCTTTAGACCACATCTCCAGGGGGAGATTTGGGAGCTTCACCCAGATGAGATTGTGTGAAGGAGTGTTTTTAAGTGGGTCATATCCAATGAACCAGCGATGAAGAGCAAGGAAACTGCGCTTATAAACCCAAGGAGAACGAAGAATGGCGTCGGTATCAGCGGCATCAATGAAATGGAAACAGTACCAATCTTTCATAAGGTGGGAGATGATGGGAGCGTAGCCTATAATAGGCTTCCATCGGTCAGCAATCCATTTACGCATGTCCAGGTCCTCCATGCACGGAAAGTACCAGCGTCCAATAAGGGCAAACTTCTGTAAATTTTCTATTCTTTCAGAAAGATGAGGGGAGTCAATATTAATGGCCGGCGGAGGGGCCGATGATTTGGCCGGAGCGCGTGATTTATTATAGGTTTTGTGACGAGCAGAAGGAGTGTCGAGTTTACTGTTACTCGGCATCTGAGCAGACTGGTAAAAGGATGGGTGGATGGAGACACGGTCCATAGATGAGCGGGCAGGCGAGGTGTGGCGAGTCCGAGCATGAGCCTCCTCAGCATGAATAGCAGCCCGAATCATTGCCTCCGTGGCAGATGATTCGGACGCCGAATCCATGTAAAAGATATGGATCAGATGGTGATAAACGAAAAAAGCCCCCCAGAATTTTAAAAACACCCCCTAACATATTAATTCATAAGTCGAAAGATAAACCAGCAAATATATGCAGAGACAGCACATATGTAGATGGTGATGAGGATCGATAGAAGTCACATAGCGAAAATAAAACTATTAAACCATAAAGATATCCACCATATGAAAGGAAAAACCAGGTAGTACATGGTTTATTGCACAGAAACTTATGACACAGGAAATTTCATGAATATATTTGCGCAGAAAACTTATTATATAGGAATATACACTATGAAACTGTAACAGATAGGCAATAAGCATTTATGAAAAAACCAGTGAGGAGGCCGGAAATATCCAATTAAATAGAAATTATTTAATCCATGTTTATATTTAGTATTAATAAGGTTTTTAAAGTTTAACTTATTAATTATTTAACTAATTATTTTTTCATCTCTTGGTTTAATCCAGTTACCTGGTCTAATATAGTCGTTTCCTGGTCAAATATAGTTGTTGGATGATCTGCTCTCTCTATTTAACCTGTAGTCATGATCTGGTTCTTCAACTTGTCTTGACAATGAACCACACGGTTGGTCAAATATAATCGTTGAATGATTTGCTCTCTCTATTTACCCTGTAGCCATAATCTGGTTCTTCAACTTGTCCTAACGATGAACCACACTGATTAGTTCCAAATGCTTCAACAAATGAATTACTATATGATTTTCACCTAAAAATCTTTTCTATAATATACAAAGCATTTCAAAGTTGATAATTTTAAATTTTTATAACAAATTTAAAGATAATTAAAAAATAATAATGAGAAATTATATATACTTAAAATTATAAATTTAAATGACATTTTATTATATATATTTAATTTAAATCACATTTTATTATATATATTTACTTTTGTAATGTAAAATGAAATTTAAAAAATGACAACTACTTAGTAACTTTTATATGAGACACTAAAATATTGTTATAATTTTGTAAAATTTTATTTTATATTTTTGTATAAATATTTCTACTTTTTCCATTATCTAATTCATGTGTCTTTAAATTTGTGATTAGAAAACAAAGCTATACAACATATTTATAATATGCTTAGTTTATAGGTTTTTATTTTTTTATTAACATTTTTAACCAATTATATATAGGAGTAGTCTACCCAGGGGGAGGAATGCGGAGCAGGCGGAGGTTGCAAAGGGTGGCGGAGGGCGAAGGAATTGCCAGTGGTCGGAGCCGGAGGTTTTTCCGGGCTGTGACGAAACCGGGCCAATTGCCGGCAGCCAATTGCCGGCAGCCCAAGCCAGAGGTTTTTCTGAGTGGTGACGGAAACCGGGCCATTCCTCCACTTGGGTAGACTACTCCTTATATATATATATAGTATTTCAAAACTTATGTTTATTCCAAATAACAAATTCACAAATCCAATTTAATCTAAACTTTCATATTTTACTATCTTATACACTCTATATTAAAATTTGACGAATTAAAATTATCTCACCCAATTAAAATTCACATTATTATTAGTCATATCTTCCTATTATATTATATCATATCATATTAGACTCAAATAAAATATAATATACCATTGTATATATATTAAATTCTTCATTGTGAAATTCAATTCCTAATTATTTTTAACAAAAATTTAACAAAAAAAATATATTATAATAAAACATTATTATTACTTTAAATATTAATAATATTAACAAAAAATAATCTTAAAAATATGCCTTTTTGTTTATTTTCAATAAAAATTAAATAAAAAAATCTTCAGCACATAACTTATTATTTATTCTCTCCCGGATGCGGGTGACACCATGCATATGCCAGGACACGTGATCGGCACGCGGCACCCTTGGGACGGAAGATGGTGATCAATGCAGAGCATTAAAACCACCTTCAATGGCATTCAATGCCATTCCTCCTACCCCAGCTACCAAGCCTTTTCGGGTTGTGTCGCCAGAATGTTTAAGAATTGCGATTACAGGATTATTCGCCTGTCTGAGCAGGTAGAGAACTCAGGTTCTGAATTGCAGAGGAATGTTGGTCTAAGGGTAGAAAGTAGGAGTGTCAGGGGTGTGCTTTTGAGTTTCAGAGGTTCGGCTCAGAGGCTTAGCTGGCCACCTCGGCCCCCTCTCCTTTCTGAGAATTACCACTGGAGGCCTGTGTGTAATTTGGGCAGAGTAAATATGCCTATACGGGGTCATGCTTCCCCGCGCAGGGGAAAGAAACATGGGGGTCGGGCTCTTCATAGCCCGTGTAGAGTTGCCCCGCTGACTGTAGCTTCGCCCAGCTCCCTGGGCAATGAGGATCTAGACTCAGACACGGACAATTCAGTCCAGATGATAACGTTTCGTTACATCAGACGCACTAATCGACCGATTGTCTCGGCTCTCATCACTGTGGTCTTCACGGAGGAAGATGATATCGAGGGTAAGGGTAAAGGTATCCTAGACATGCCAGAGCAAAGCTCCAACAAATGCCCTCAGGATGGCAGTCAGGAGGACAACTCCTATCAGCCTTCCTCTCAGAGCCATCCTGAGGATGACAGTACTGGCATTCATGCCAAAGAACAGGAAGAAGCCTTAAGAGAAATCGGTGACTTAATTGACATGGAAATTTCAAGCCCCAAGGCTAAGAATTTACCTGCAGAAGAGAAGCCGCCTGAGCGCTTCTTTGGTGCTAGGCTTTACCCTGTTCTCCCTCCGGGTTATCTGCGTTTTGAGGACATCCCTTGCGGCGTGGAGGTCGATTTACTGCCTGACCCTGAGCGTGAGGCTGAGGAGTGGAACGCTGAGCAGAAGGCTGCTAAGCAGAAGGCAGAGGAAGACAAGATGGCGGAGAAAACTGAATCAGGGTAAGGATATGGCCTTCGTATCTGGTTTTTGGTTTTTTGCTCTCGGCATGTTTTCTTGCGGTGGTCGTCTCGGCCCTGGTTTTGTTGGAAGCGGGTGTCTCTGCTCTCTGTTCTCCTTCCGCCTTGCTGCCACCTTCGACTAGCCGGCTCCTGGTTCATGGACGTGTGTCGTCCACCACCTTCGCTCTTTCGATGCCACCTTCGCTCTGTTGGTTGCGGGACGCGTGTCCTCTCTCCCCGGTATCTCTTTGTTTATTCCTGTTAGGTCCAGTCAGCAAGTTCCTTGCATGGACAGAAAGTTCTTGTTTGTCCAGTCAGCAAGGTTTTTTTGTCCAGTCAGTAATTTTGTGTCATATTAGACTCAAATAATTAATATAACCATTATATAATATATAATCTTCATTGTGAAAATTCAATTCCTATTATTTTACAAATTTTAACGAAAAATAAATAAATATTATAATAAAAACATTAATTATTACTTAGTATATTAATAATATAACAAAAAATATTAAAAATATGCCTTTTTATTTTTGTTCAATAAAAATAATTAAATAAAAGAATCTTAAGCGCATAACTTATTATTTATTCTCAATAACAGAGTAAATAATAAACAAATCTACATTGCATGACTGCATTAACACATGAGTAACAATTTGAATTTGATTATAAGATATTGAATCCTAAGAATATAACTTGTCCTTTTAAGCTGCCACTGAAATTAGTGTGCAGGTCTGAACATACCCGTACGATTCTCACCTGGTATGTTAAAAACATGGTTCAAGACCTGGCTCTCACGTCAGAGAAAATAACAAATCTGATTGGCCAGGCTCTGCATTGATTCAACACTTGGCAAGTAACAGGGCCCCACTGTAAATGTGAGGTAAAAATACACCAATACACCGTACCAATCCATGTTCAAGGTACACGTATACACTTAATTCACAAGTAGCAACAGGAATGGGCGCATTAAAGTTCAAGTACTGCCAACAACAAATTCCAAAATATCACCCGTTAATCGAACATGTCATCATCCATCAGCGGTGGAAGCATCCGAGCAAGCGGTTTCCCGTCGGAAAAGGCAGGGTCTGGGGCACCGTACACGTCAGCTAAACGAATAAATAGAATGGAGAGTGGTTTTCATGAATCGAGTGTGTTTTTTTTAATGAGCTAGAGGTTTCAAGTTCAATGCCCAGCCACCATGGCTTCTCCAGTGGAAAAAATAATACTATCCTAAGTTTGCATAAAAAAAACCTGAGGGATAATACTGTTCTAGGTTCGCATAAAAAATGTGAAGACAATGGCAGTGCGGACATGTCTGAAAAAGTCAAGGATTTGGAAATAAAACTGAGAAAGTGAGGTTGAAAAACGAGCAGAAAGAAAAGAAAATTGTAAACCTCATACCAATGCTCTGCTCTAATTTGCAAGTAATCTCATCCGATTTTTATTCACAGATTTGAAAATCTGCTCTAATTTATATTCACAGATTTGAAAATCTTCTACGTTTGAGTCTTCTACGTTCCATGTTCAGACTTTACGATCTAGCTTTCTCTTTCAGATTCCATAATTTAATAGAGGAAATGACTTTTAGGAGGAATATGACTGTGTGAAAGTATAACTCTCGCAAGCCCTTCTCCCGTCTAACGTATAATGTTCGTAAACCTATTTCCAATTTACGTGAATAAGTTTTACTTGCAATTTCTGGGTTTAGACTACAGAATTTGAAGATTGTAAAACGCAAAAAATAAAAATAAAAAAAAATCTACAGAATTTGAAGATTGTAAAACGCTACAAACAAGAAAAAATAAAAATAAATAAATAATTAGTATAGCTTCTGTATTTTTAATTATAAACCTTATAAATCTACGAAACAAATTTATATCATAAATGTTACAGTTTATGAACTGTAACAATACAAGCAAGAAGATATTCAGAACGGACTGCAGGTTACCTTAGGGATATTGCTCCATAAAAGTGATGCTCACTCTGCCTGTTGCAGAGTCTCTATATTTCATATTTGTTAGCAAATAATCTGAAAGAAGAAAGAAATAAACAAATAAAGCACCATCAGACATCACTGAATTACTTACAGATTGCAATCGCTGTAAAATGGAAAGAAATCGAATCTGAATAAGCACAGGGACGTACTGGGAAGGAGCTACTCTCAGTAGCCTATTAAGAGTTAGTTCTTTACGGTCAAAGAACAACTTCAAACAAAAAATAAATAAACAAGAAAACACCCTTATCCTCTGCAAATAATTAGGTATCGCAACGGTGGTTGATAATAACCCAAATAGACCCAAATCTCCAACCTCATCCATCCAACGACATGTTCAGTTCAGTTCAGCGATCGAAGAGGAATGTAGATTGCCTTGGCCTGTTCAGTTCAGCGATCAAACGACCCAAGTCACCCAACAATAACTCTGCCCAGAAATACTTCTGCTTTAGGAATTTCCCCTGTTCAGGAACTTCCTCTGTTTCCTGCCCCCGCATTCTAGCGGTCAGACGTTTATCTCACACTGACAGCAGACAAATAATAATTAATAATAGCTTTGGCCTCTATCAGCTAAAGCAATAAAACAATATTGTGAAAATTTGGGAAAAAATTATGAAAAAATAGATACTTACGCGAATGCCACTTGGCCAAATGAATCGAAGCGGATGGATCAATTAAATAAGTCACAAAATCGACTCTGGGAAATCTCACTTTGCATCTCTGCATCTCTGTAGCTGTTGCCCTTGGCAGTTGTCTATAATGAGACTTTTTGGAAGCTTTTTTGGTTGGTTTTTCAGGTCAAAATCCGGCAGCAATTTATTCGAATCGCAAGTTTGATAGCTAGTTTCTGCATAATCAAAGCGTCCTAGGGGTTTTTCAGGGTGCTGAATCCAAATATGCAGTTAAAAAACCATTTTAACTGAAACAAATCAAGATTTAAACTCAATTTCTTCGCCAGATTCCGTCAACAAAATCTCCAAAAAATCGCATTATAGACAACTCCGTTGCCCCTGCCTCTGGTTCTGGCTATGCTGCTTAACCCACTGATGTGTGCTCTGGTGTTTCTAGACTTGTTGCTGAAGGTTCTGAATCAAAGAGTGATGCTGCTTCTATGCTGCAAGTATTCTTTATATTTTTTAACACATTTTACAATATATAAAATTATTTAATATTAATTTAGATTTATTATAATTATAACATTCATTTTAATATATATTTAATATATATATATTATTTTTAATTTTATTTTAAATAGTATTAATATATATATATATATATATATTATAAGTAAAAATTTAATAATAAATCTTTTCTCACAATTATATTTTAAAAAATATAAATATATTTATTGATAATGATAACAATATGTATCTTCAATTTATTTATATTTAGATATAATATTAAATATATATTTATTTATAATATAATGTAATAAGAAATATTTAATATAAAATGTAATTATTATTAATGATGTTGATGTATTTACATGTAAATCTAATATTTTTCTTCAGTTTTCTTATATAGTATTTTCTATATTTGATCTGATAAAATTTTATTATGATATAATAACATTTGTACTAAATTAATATATTGAATTGGAGATATATTTAAATAAGTTTAATATAATTATAATATCTCATGTTAATGAATATGAAAATTATTATAATAATATATTATGAATAATTAACTATTAAATAATTCATCAATAATATTTATTTTAATTTTATAATTATATTCATTAATTTTTATCATTAATAATTTAGTGATTTTGAAAAATGAGGATGTAAAATTATTGATTTCAAACATATAAAATTAAGACATCACCACAACATTATTGGAAAAGTGCTTAAAGAACATTCTAGATAGTTATGGAAACAAAATTGTAATGAACACTGACGAAAAAAAAATAAAATTAAAGAGTTTATAATTTGAATTTAAATGTAAGTGTTTATAATTGATTAGTGAAAATAGATTACGATGTCAAAGTAATTTTTATATAAGTGTAATTTATTCATTAATATTATAAGAATGTATTTACTAATAAAAAAAATTAATATTAAAAAAGTTTCAATTTTTTTAATTATATTTATAAATAAAATTATCTATTTAATCATTTTTCATTTAATTATTATTAGTTTATTCCACAGTTTAAAAAACTTAATCCCTAATTTTATTAAAGTATATATATATTTTAACAAAAAATAAAATACTTAATATGTAATATATGTAAAAGTATCAAAGCAAAATCAACGAAAATATCATATTAAATGGATATTATTCATTCCACGATAATATTTAATATTAATAAAGATCTTTTAAGTTTAAGTTTCATTTATGATTTGATTTTAAAAAAATGAAAAAAAACATTGTATATACAAATCATATAACAAGCATTTTAAAGTTCATAATCTTGATTTTTTTATAACAAGTTTAAGTATAATTAAAAATTAATAAATCGGGAGAAAATGATATACTTAAAGGTTATTATAGATTTAAATAACACTTTATTATATATTTACTTATATAATTATAACAAATAAAAAATTTAATACCCTATTTCAAAATGTTAATAACTTATATTCCGGAAACTAAATTTTTAGACTATAGTTCTATAAATTATATTTTATATTTTTTTCTTTAAATATTTATATTCTTCCACTCCAGTTTTTTAGAATAAATTTATGCTACATATTTTATAATCTATCTAGATTTATTTATAAAAATATAAAAATATGTTTATATTATTTATTGTTTTTTTTTTGGTATGCTGGGGAGTTACCATTTTCTATTAGCAAAATTGAAACCACTACAATCTTAAGGTGGTCTCAACGCGCCCCGAGGGGAGATTTATTGACCACCTATAGTTTTTAACTGCTAACCAAAAATAAAAGGTTTTCAAACTATCTTTCCAGGCTTTGTAAACCTCAACCTTGTAACTGTTACTATTGTCATATAACTGCAAGTAAAAATTATCATAGACCCTATACATAGCTAATGGAAACTAAGACTTGCACTTTCTAAATACTTCAAAAAAACATGCATTTCTTCATTGATTCCCAACATCTTCTTGCTGCTCCTTCTCCTTCTTGATCACCAAGCCATTCGCCTCTAGCTGTTGTTCAATATCCTCCAAACTCTTGTCCTGCATGAGCAAGGTGATTAGGATATTCTTCATCTCTTTCTTCAGGTTTGGGCTCCCCTATGATAATTCAGTCATTTCCAAGGCTATCTGCTCCATAGCTTTGGCCATAAACCTTTTCATTACCCAATATAGGTGCAAAGACTGTTTATATGGTGTCATTCGGCCTCGAGTATGTTCTGGATCCGGCATGAGATGCACCCAGTCCTCCATTTCTTCCTCAGACTGTCCCTGAATGGCCTCTTCCTCCCAGTGCTCGATTATCCTCCTGATTTTCGGGTTAGTCCTCTCACTGTAGGCTCTCTCAGCTGTCAGAACCCTTGTCTCAATAGTCCTCCTTCCCTGTCTTCCCGCCGCTTCCGCGCTGGTCTCCCCGTCTTCCATTGTACCTTCTCGACAGCAGCGACCCCGTCTGCTTCTACCCTCTGCTACTCCCCGTCTCCTCTGGCCTCCCCTGCCTCGACGACCTCGCCCTCGGCTCCGTCTTCAACTCTCTTCCTCAGCTTCTGATTCCTGCCTTCCTTCAGCTTCCTCCCGTCCTCTTTTCATGGTCATGTTTCCTGTGTTTCTCTCATTTCGACCGCGGTTACCAGTCCCCTGTTCTGCCTTCTCAATTTCGGCTTCGACGTCTTCGCTCTCGCCCTCTAAATCATCATATACTGGTATATAGAATTGCTCTGTGTCCCCCTCCATTATTCCTTTGCCTTTCGCGTCCTGGTCCCTTCGACCCTGGTTCCCTTCTCCTGCCCTGCTTCTCATCCATCTGCCTGCCGCCCTACTCCCTTCTGCTGCCATTCTTTCCTCGCTTCTTTGCCTCCTTCTCCGCGTCCCTATTCTTTCTGCTCTGCTCCTTGATCTTCCCTCTCTCCTGGTTGTATTTAGCTGATTACCGCCACCCTCTCCTGTTTGTTTGCATGCAGATTCCATCATTCCGCTTCGCCACCCTTTTTTCCTTATGCCTCCCCTCCTCCTGCGCTTATCTCCGTTACCGCTCTACTGTCCCATTCCTCCACGCTATCATTCCCCTGTCTTGTTTCTGACGTACTGACACCTCCATCGTCGTCCTCCTGTACCTTGCTGTCCTTTCACCTTGATCGGAGATCCTTCTCACCGATCCAGTTGTCTGTGACAATCATTCCTTGAACCCCGTCTGCTCTAACCTGCCTAACACACCGTCGCTCATTAATTACCCATCGTGCCACCTTACTCATCCTGATCGGGTGATGTTTATATTATTATTGTTATTTTTATTCTTATACTTAATTTTTATTAAGAATGAATGTATTATTATTCTAATTTTTCCTACCAAAATCATCTCTATATATATATATATTATAATATATTATATATATTTATTATTTTTTTTTTTTATAAAATCTCT
Source organism: Pinus taeda (assembly GCA_000404065.3). NCBI lineage: Eukaryota > Viridiplantae > Streptophyta > Pinopsida > Pinales > Pinaceae > Pinus > Pinus taeda. The sequence continues at coordinate 27,145 of APFE030177508.1, forward strand.
AATTAAATTATTCTTAACTTAATTTAACCTATTTCTCAATTTAAAATCTATAAATCCAATCTAATTTAAAGTTCATATCTTATACTACATTATAATTTTATTTAAACTATATCACAATTCAAAATTCCATTTATACTAATTTCTTTTAAATTATATTATATTGAATTCCAATTAAATATAATATATCATTTGTAATTAATATTCTCCAATTTAAAAAATATATATAATATTATTCAATTTCTCATATATTAATATAAATTAAATTTCTCATTCTTAATTGTAATCTATATTTACTTTTTAATAAAAAATAACTTACATTACCTTACCTTGAGGTACTAACTATTTGTATTTGATTAACCAGAAATTAAATCTTAAAAATATGAGATATTATTTATTTTCAATAACAAAGTAAACATTAAACGAACAACCTACATTGCATTCGTGCATTAATACATTAGTTACCACCTGATGATGCATTAATACAGTAGTAACCATCTGATATTGTTTGTAGAAAATTAAATCTCAAGAATATAACTTTGTGTTTTTAAGCTGCCGCTGAAATTAGCGGGCTGGGCAGGTATAAATGTGTCCCTTACACCATCATCAATTATTGTCGAGGTGCCTGATTGCGCACGTGGTTCGTGACTGGGTTTCACTGTACAGAGAAAATAACAAACCTGACAATCGGAGCTCTGCCTAGGTGATCCTAATGTTCTGGTGAAGAAAAAACTAGGTCCTAATGTACATGTCAGATAAAAATACACCAAAACACCGTACACACCCATACCAGGTATGTCCATCGTACACGTCAGCTAAAACGAAATATTTTCTTATATCGATACACGTAATCCACCCGTAGCAGCAGGAAAGGGCGCATTAAAGTTTAACCAGAGCCAGCGACAAATTCCAAAATATCACCAGCGTATCTTCACCAGCAGTGTACTGTGGGAGCATATCCCTAGCTAGTTCATTGAAGGATAACGAGGGATACGTTTCTTTTGATGGGTATACGATATAATCCAAAAACTGAGATAATGTAATGTGGCCTGATTAGGAGGACTAACAGGCTTGCAGAACTAATTAATATTGGCAGCCCCCCCAATTAATTAGATAAACCAACACATCGTAAGTACCCATAAAACGTATGTCCACCGTACACGTCAGCTAAACGAATAAACAAAATGGACTGGCTTCGGTACGAATCGAGTGTGGGTTTTTCAGAGAATTAGAGGTTTTAAGTTCAATTCTGGGTCGCCGTGGCTCCTCTGATGGATGGATAATACTGTTCTAGATTTGCATATAAGAAATGTGCAGACAATGACAGGGCAGCCATGTATGAGGAAGCCTAAGATTCGAAAATAAAATTGAGAAGGTTAGGTGGAAAAACGCAGTAGAAAGAAAAGAAAATTGAAAACGTCATATCAATGCTCTGCTCTAATTAATTCATAGATCTTCTATTTTTGTGTCTTCTACGTTCTATGTTATGGCTTTACGCTTTAGCTTTTCTCTTTCAGATTCCATGATTTAATAGAGGAAATGACTTCTGGAGGAGTATGAATAACTGTGAAAACATAAGCTTCGCAAACCCTGCTCCCGTCTTACGTATAATGTTCTTAAACCCAGTTCCAATTTACCTGAATAATTTTATTTGATAATATTCTAAATGCAATTTCTGAGTTTAGAATGAACCAGAATTTGAAGATTGTAAAAATGCCCAAAATGGAACACACCGAAATGTTTATTTGCTCCGAATCTTGCGATTGCGATTATGTTTCAGTATAATTGATTTTGGAGAGAAATCACACACTAACCTAATTCTCAGCCCTCTTTTTATAATTACTTAGCTAAAACGCTAGAATAGCTTCTGTATTTTTAATTATAAATTTTTAAATCTACAAAACTAATTTATATCATAAATGTTATGAACTGTAACAATGCAAGCAAGAAGATATTCAGAAGGAAGAGCAACTTAGCTTAGGAATATCGCTCCATCGCAGTGATGCTCACTCTGCCCGTTGCACAGTCTCCATATGTTAGCAAATAATCTGAAAGCAGAAATAAATAAACAAATAAAGCACCATCAGACCTCAATGAATTACTTACAGATTGCATTCGTTGTTAATTGAAAGAAATCGAATCTGAATAAGCACAGGGACATACTGGGAAGTAGCTACTCTTAGTAGCTTATTGAGAGTTATTTCTCTATAGTCAAAGAAATACTTCAAAGAATAAATAAATAAAACAAGAAAACGCCCTTAACCTCTGCAAATAATTAGGTATCGCAACCGTTGTTGATATTAACCCAAATAGACCCAAATCTCCCTTACCTCATCCATCCAACCAGAAGAGGAATGTAGATTGTCTTGGCCTCTTCAGTTCAGCGACCGAACGACCCAACAATAACTCTGCCTCGGGATCTTTTCCTCAAAAACTCTTTCCTCTCTGCACTTCTTCGAAAACGTTTTCCTCTCTGCTCTGGCTGTCTCTGGTTCTCACTCACACACGTTGATTTCACACACACATCATGCATAAGCACCATTACCCCAGAAATTCTGCAAGGTTATTAAAACAAAAGAGAGAGAATTAGATGTGGCAGTTGCAATTGATATTAAGAAATCAAATCAAATCAAATTACAAACGGACCCAGATCTCCCTCACCTCATCCAAGGGCCGAGAAATACTTGTGCCCAGGGATCTTTCCCTCCCTGCTCTCATCTTTTCCTCTTTGCTCTGCGCTCCCTCTGGTTCTCGCTCACCGACGTTGATTTCACACACAATCCACACATAACCACAACAACACAAAAAAAAAACAGGCATACCCACGAACAGAAAAAAGGAACGAACAGGCACAGCCAAACAAAGAAGAAAAGAAAATGGGAGCGCTCCACGCATTCAATCATGACAAGCCAGACTACCAACGCCTAAGAGAAGATCAGAGAAAAACGAGATAAACTCAATGAAATTGGGGCATGAGATATATATAGGGAACCATGCCATCTTTTCTAGCTTTTCTTTAACGGTCAGCGTTTATCAAATCCTATATGGCGCTCATGTGTCAATGTTTTCTGCGAGTGAATATGCTTTCAAGAAAAGCATAATGATACGGTATTCAAAATTCATTTTTTTTTTTTATAATATATTCAAAATTCTAAAATTTTGACAAGGGTTTAGGATTCATACTAATGGTATGTGTTGAATTCAAATTTCATTTTTTTTTAATAACATAATCAAAATTCTAAAATTTTGACAAGGGTTTAGGATTCATCCATAAACAACTCGTAAATATAGTTTCTATAAATCTCCTCACATTTGTTCGATGGATGGTTATAGCGTCGTACATAGTCTCGTTCAGCCTCTCTCGAAGTCGAAGTTGTATAAGTCCTTTCTAACCAATCATGGAGGGTTATTATTATAAATAAAGAGACATTAAAAGTGATTTCTTAAAGAGCACATTAATTTTTTTATTAAAAATAAATAAATAAATTATTAAGAAAAAATACAATTGCACATACAAATGAGAATTTATATTTCTAATTAACACTAATAAAGTGTTTCTTAGATCATTTGCTTTATAATTTCCTACATCATTATTTATAAGAAAATGAATTATTATGAATAATCAATTATAAAAATATATTATATCTAATATTTTAAATTATAATAGCTATAAAATTTAAAGTTCTAATTAGTAAAGAAATTAATTTTAACGGGTTCAAATTTCATGATGGTTAATTTTGATTTTTGATTTTAATAATTTTTTAATGTTTTTACTTTTTTATTTTTCATGTTTTTAATCATTATATAAGGATTTGGAATTTCAAATCACTATAAGAATAATAGGTTAAGAATTTTCTATTTTTTTAATTCTCAATAAATATGTTGGTTCTAAATCTTTATCACAAATATAATGATTAATCTTAACTCTTTATTTTAATGATCTTTAAATGTTATTTTTTATGTAATTTTAGTGGTTATTTGTGAACACAATTGTGTTAGTGAATTTCTGTGGGGACACCAAACCACACATTACACTACGATTTACATTATAAATATACCCATAACATTTACTTGTAAAGAGACATATGAGTCTCATCATTTATTCTTGTATCACTTGATAAATAGATGTGTTAATGAAATTCCCTTTAAGCTGCTCAATCTTAGTTGTTTTTTTTTTAAGGTGGTTCATTGTACCAATCTAGTACAATCTACAACCTTAGTTGTTTTTTTAAGGTGGTTCATTGTACCAATCTAGTACAATCTACAACCTTAGTTGTTTTTTTAAGGTGGTTCATTGTACCAATCTAGTACAATCTACAACCTTAGTTGTTTTTTTAAGGTGGTTCATTGTACCAATCTAGTACAATCTACAATCTTAGTTGTTTTCTTTAAGGTGGTTCATTGTACCAATCCAGTACAATCTACAATCTTAGTTGTTTTCTTTAAGGTGGTTCATTGTACCAATCTAGTACAATCTACGTCCACAAACAACATCTACATGTTATTCTGAGGAATCAAAGTACATGATCAAGTTACATAGACAAACATTTCATAGCAATAGATTCAAACCCGAGTGGGGAGGAAGACAACAGATCGTCCCCACCACATGACTTGCACTCACTTGACATGCACTTAGTTATGTTTACGTATTATACAATGGATTTAATTTTATTGTTCTAAGTTAACTATTGGTTATTAATTATTAATAGATTATTTTTATCATAACTAACTATTTAAATAATCTTATTTTAAGAGTGACTCAACAAATTTGTATAAGTAAAAGAGTACAACATAAGTTGCATCCTGATAATAGTCCTATATGTCTAAAAGATAAGTTATGTAGCCTAAACAAGATCCTATTACATGCCCAAAACAAAAAATGGTCGTGTCCTAATGCAAAATTGCTCAATGCTTCTGAATACTATATGTATTCTATAATAAATGCCTAGTTTATAAAAGTCTTTAAAAAAACATTTAATTCAACAATTTGCATAATGATTATCAACGTCCTCAAAACCTACACTTTTTGGTATCAACCTCCTTGCTAAAACACTCCCTTTCTTCATTGAACTAGTGTGCAATTTCTTTTCTTTTTTAATCCCTTCTCTAAGCAAGATTGTTGAGATCCATAGATTTGGAGTCGTTAACTAATCACCTTTTTGAACAATTAATGTTAGACTCCAGAGGAAACTACTTTCGACTACTACCATTGTCAGATATTTTCTTTAAAACCACTAAAGACCCCATGATTTATACTACTTGTATTGTAATTTGGCTCTCAATTTCATGGATTTTTTTTGCTAGAATAAAGAGAGATGATTAGTTGCAACGAATATGATCTTTGTGGCTTTGTATAGATCTCTAAATTTGTTTAAGGTCTTTAGAGTCAATATGTTTCCCTAAATAATAGTTGTCTACTATCAATAATTTGTGAGTCGTGTGAATAAGAACCTTTGTGTTCCACAACTCCTACACACCCTAGTGCCTTACCTAGCACTAAAGTAGAACTAGAGTAACATATCAGTGTCCCAATTCAACACTACCAAATAAGCACATAATCAACCTAAGTCCCCCATGGAATCCAAAAGTTGAATTCTCTACCAGGGAGGCAACTCACCTAACAAGTATTGACCAAAAGAAGCAAATTGAAAAATAGAAGAAAGGAAATCAAAACATTTACATATCTTAATATGTGTATAAACCCTCTGAAGCCATCAAACTTAAATGCCAACATCCCACAATAAGCCAAATTTCTATGGGGAGGAAAAACAAAAACATGCAAGAGAAGAGTAGACAATATGTAGACACAAGATTCTCATTGCTTACCATTAATGTTCAAGCATTTGAGCTGTTTTGTGAGATTAAATGTCATGTGGTGTACTGAAAGTCCATTGGTAATAACCATATGTCGAAGTAACACCAAAATATGTGTCAGCGTACTAGACATTAATTAGGGGATAAATTGGTGGGATAATGTACGATTAACCTTAATATCCCCCTAATTTTGTTATGAATTAAAATTTTACCATCGATTTTCCTCTTTATTATGTTATTGCAAGACATGGTAGTATTGAATTTTGGTGAAGGTACCTTTAACTGTCTACATCAATCTAGAATTGATGCTAGAGAGTTTCCTTCTAAAGATAAGGTCCCAATTTGCCTTGTTTTCAAAGAAAAAAGTAAAAAAATCTTTCTCGCATAAGGAAGAAGACACTAGGCCGTTGATCAATGGTTTCCAATTTTTCTCAACCCTCATATTCATTGAGTGAGGGGATGATCAAATCTCCGTGAACTGGTCGACCAGGCCACCTCATCTAGTTGCAAGGCACAAGATCAGGATTGAGTGGCGTTGATCTCCACTTTGGGGATTTCGTCCAACTTTTTCACAAATCGCGAGGGCTTAGCCTTTTGGTATTTTGGCCCATTGGCCACTGGGTTGTTGAAGGCATCTATTTCTGGCATTAGCGGCGGGGGAGGAGTCAAATATCTCCCTGAGCTCATCTCCATAAGGAAATCGAAAGAAATCGCAGGGCGTGATCAAATATGCATGGCATTAGAGTGTAGAGTTGTCATTACCTTTCTTTCTAGTTCAAAAATGAATCCCTATATGATAAGTTTCCTTATTCAAACAATAACTTAATTGATGATGTTAAGGAACTACTACAAAATTTTCGACATGAAAATAATAGGCCTTCCTCCAACCAAATAGATGTGTTAAAATTCAGAAAAAGTTGTAGACTATCAGCCCTACGTTAAGCACTTCCTTAACATGACACAAGCAAAACTCTATGAGAGATTCAAGAATAAGAAAATGGAATTGAACTTGGACGAAATATATTTTAAGAAATGCAAGCCTTGATGTGTTAGAATGTGTAATATCCTTTCCCTTAATAATAAATAATAAATAATATAAATAATAAATAATAAATATTAAATCACTTAATAATAAATAATAAATAATAAATCATAAATGTTAAATAATAAATGATATTTAAGAAAAAATAATAAAAATAATAAAAAATAAAATAGTAATAACTATATTAAAGCTATTAAATAAGAATAAATAGAAATAAAACAAAGAAAACAATAAAAAAATCAAGAAAGCTAAAAATCAAAAGAAAAGTAAAGAAATAAAACAAGAAAGCTAAAAATCAAAGTCGCATGCAGACACATGGAGTGTGTGCATGTGGTTCCCATCCAATGTTTGCTCTATTTATTAGACGGTTGAGGAGGATGGGAGGCATTCCATCTTTCTGAGATTCTATCTTTCATTCTCTTCGGAGAATGGTGTTTTTAAACCATAGGAGTCACTGGCAGTAGTACATTGATTGAGGGCTCGGGTGTGGCCAGTTGTAGCAAATCCTTGCACAATTGAGCCTACGGTTGGGTGGAGAGTCATCCCCAAAACCTTGTTGCAGTAAGCCTACTTCTACTATAGGTAAGCACTATTCATAGTTGAATTTAGTTTATTAATTACATGTTTATTTGGCTAGGTAAGTGCCACTCTGATTTAAATTTAATGTTAATTAGTAAAGTTAATTAGATATTTATTTTTGGACTGTTACATATGGTATCAGAGCAAGTTCAACCCTTAGGGCCTATGGGCATCTAAAGAAAAAAAAAAAAATTATTTTGTCGAAATATTTAACTTGACTTGTTTTTGAAAGTTACAGGATGCTTATTTTCCTACGAGTAATTTCCATGGCAACTGAACTTTGGAATGGGGGTTTCTAGATTTCCGCAATTCTGATTTGTTTTCATTAATTCGTTAGCCATTTTTAACAATTGTTTGCTGGCTCTGCCACGACATAAACTGAATGGTGTGTGCTTTATGATAGACATCAGATAAAAGCTAATTTTTATATTGTGGTTATGAAAGATAGTTTGTTTCTGTGATCATTTTTGTCCGGATTTTTTTTTTGGTTTGTTTATTTAATTTTGGTGATCGAAATGCACTATTTCGGGTGCTCTCTTACCAAGAGCCAACCTGAACACCCATCAGAAAGGGACCATAGTTGTTGCCTGTAGTGTTTTTTTTTTCCTCCGCTTACCGATTAAGTGGCCCTGGGCAAGGAAATACAGGAATTGGGTTGTAATTTCAAGGGCTTCAGGATTTTGGCGTAGGCCTTTTTATTTTATGTAAGTCTAATTCAGTGGGATTTAGTAATGTATTACATCTGTGAATATGTCATGGAAAACTGTGCAAGAACAAATTTGTTGCAATGCTTGATTGATTGATTGATAAATGGGTGAATTTCAGCAGATCAAATGGTCTGTCAGCCCTGTTTCAGATTGATTACAGAGTACTTGAAAACAACGAAATTTATTTGGAAATATGGAAGTTGGTGTTAATTCTTGAGTATATCTTCCCTGATTTAAAAAGTTGAGTTATTGACAGGTTTGCCATGTTGCCAAGTTGAATCCCCATTTTGGATTGTCCAAGTCATTCCCCTATCTAATTCATGTGTTTTTGGTGTTAAATTTTAATGGTATGCTTTGTATAGCCAACGAATTTGAAACTTCCAGCCTTAGAGCTCACGACAGACCAGAAGGTGTTGTGTGAAAAACAGTTTCATATATATATGTGTGTCTCCATCTTTTCTTGCTGGTATAACAAGCGTGATTACTCATTAAAGGCGATGGAAGACAAGAACGAATATGAATTGTATCTTGGTTCGAAAATAATGAAGCAATATTGTTGAATTGGTCCTTGTCTTTTTTTAATTTTCTCCCCAAAGATGTTAACAGGCAACTGTATGCTTTTGAGGTTACAAGCATCCTTGTAGGACCCTTCTTGTGCCAAGGAAACTGTAGAATTGTTATAAACTTGAGTTTGATCTACTTCACTTCAATCTAAACTCATTTCAACTCCATCTCTCTCGTTGAAGAAAAGAATTTCAAGAACAAAATATAGGCACATGAAAAATCAAATTGATGTCGTCGATAAAATTTTACAGTTTTCTAGAATCTTTTTGACTTGAGACACACTCACTGTCATTTATAGACTTTCCATCTTTCCCTCCATAGTAGATTTCCCACAGAACCGAAGATTCGGCGTACAAATCAATATGTTTCTCCAAGAAACGCTCTTCTGTCAAATAAACAATACATGGGGAATTCATCCCTCTGTTTGATATTTTCATGGACATCAATGCCTTCAATACTCTATACCGTGGAATAATCCTCGTCTCCAAGCTGTATCCAAGCAGAGATGGATACTTAACAATATCATCCAATGAAAGCTCCACGGAATTGAAAAAAAACCCAGATTACGCTTTAGCTTTTCCTCTAAACACCCCAAAATCCATGACTGCCGCCTCAATAAATCTGAAATTTGTTTTTCGGAAAAAAACCCAATTCATCGACCAATTATCCTACTCCCTTCGAACCAGTCGGTACCCGGAACACATTTTATAGTTCCGGCCTCACCAAAGCGCGGAGGAGGTGGAAGCAAAGCAGATATGACCACTCGGTAGAAAAAAACGAGAGAATGAAGCAGATGCCCGTGTGGATAAATATGAAGAGACTCCTGCCATGGGAGTGGAATGCAACAATTTCAAGAAAGTGAATGTGAAAGTCCCTCCTATTCTCCATTTGGAGTGGAGGGGAATTTGCAAACCCTCCATGCAGCACTACCTCTGCCCTTGTTCTCTTTGTGCAACGCGCAAACTGAACTTGAAGTTGGGCGTCACTTTTTCTTGTTCTTCTATTTGGCGTCCGACACTTCCCCAACCCATGAATAAGAGGAATGTCTCTGCCACAGCCTCTGCCTCCATTCCTCATCTTCGTGGGTGGCCAAAACAGAATCAAGAAAATCAGGATGAAGGGAGGAACACTCTGTGATAGATGAAGTGAGAGAAAAATTGGCATACCTGGAAAGCATTAGGGTCAACACATACAACTTCTTAACAAAGAACCCTTCAATCTCAAGCACCAGTCTAAACTCAATCCAATCTGTTGTTAAGTTTTTACAAGCCATGGGTATTCTTGACATAGAATCAAGAAAGAGCTCTCAATCTGTCAATCCTGACATAGCTCTAGGAAGGCTCTTCAACATCTGTCCAGAGGCATTAACCGCTAACGTACCTTTCTAGTTAAGGCCCGTTTTCACCTTTCTCCTGCGGAAGGTCCACATCCCTACAACCCGCTTGCGCGGTTATTTACTGGCATGCCCCCGGTTACTGGCCTGCAGCGTGAAGGAGAAGCTCCGGCCAACTCTGTATTTTCATAGCGACTCGGATTTACTGACATGGGTAAATATTCGTTTCTTCTTCCTTTTAGCATGGAAGGCAAGCTAATGCCGCAGTTGCAGTATTTTCAAAACCGGGGATTATCATATAAAGACGTGAATAAAGGCCATCTCACACGGCATGGTACATCGAAGTAGATATGGGTGATCAAAATTTAGAGAGTTCGTGTCTCTTATGATAGCTTGCAAGCACCTTACCGCAACAAGGTTTTGGGGATGACTCTCCACCCAACCGTAGGCTCAATTGTGGAAGGATTTGCTACAACTGGCCACCCCCGAGCCCTTAATCAACGTACTACTGCCAGTGACTCCTATGTCTTAAAACACCATTCTCCCAAGAGAATGAAAGATAGAATCTCGGAAAGATGGAATGCCTCCCATCCTCCTCACCATCTAATAAATAGAGCAAACATTGGATGGGAACCACATGCACACACTCCATGTGTCTGCATGCAACTTTGATTTTTAGCTTTCTTGTTTTATTTCTTTACTTTTCTTTTGATTTTTAGCTTTCTTGATTTTTTTTATTGTTTTCTTTGTTTTATTTCTATTTATTCTTATTTAGAGCTTTAATATAGTTATTACTATTTTTATTTTTATTATTTTTATTTATTTTCTTGCATATTTTTAAATATCATTTATTATTTAACATTTATTATTTATTATTTATTATTTATATTTATATTATTTATATTATTTATTTATTATTTATTATTTATTATTAAAGGAAAGGATATTACAGAATACACATAAATTGTAACACATGTTGTTGCAGATACCATGTAAATCTTGATTATTTTTATGACACATATGTACACATTCACCATATTTCACCTCCTAACAATATGCATGATTGATTATCCATACAACCACTAATTTCATTGACACAATATATTCATAGGATCATGTGACTGAGGTCTAATAGAAAAAAATATTATGAAAAATATTGTTTATATGGGACATGCTATGGGTGCAGTGGATTTTGATTATTGAGTTAATGCATTCATGAAAGTGAGGAGCACGTATTTGGGAGGATAATAGTAGATATGCAAAGCTTCAAACATGTTACCTATGAATTAGATAGTGGGAAAGAAAGTAAAAAGATTAAATTGGTGAAGTCCCAAGTATGTGAAGATAACATTTCTTTTATTATTTCAACTTCAAATTCAAGATATATCTTTTCTGATAACCTTGTTTTAGTGTCACTAGATAAAAATATGTGAGTTCATGAAGGAATTTTTATAAAAATAGAAGCATATATTCAACATGTGCATGTAGTGTGATGGTAAGATGAATAATTTAGAGAATGTAGGGAAACCTTTCCCTTTGGAACTATATTGTCGGTTGTGTATTTTGTTAAGAACTAGATAGTTCAATCATAGAATGAGATCTAGAGCCAATATTATCATTTAGATCAAGTTAGCATAATGGTACATATCACATATAAGAATGGGATAGGTAGCAACAATGAAAAGAGGATAATAGTAAAGGAGACAAAATTCTACATAAGTGATGATAGGAACCATGACCTACATTATGCACAACATTGCTTTCAAATGTTTTATGATCATTTGAATGATATAAATATACAAATAGATTGAAATTGGATTTGGTCATATGGTTGTGTGGGTCAGTTAAAAAATGTTCATGTATTTAAATGGTTGAGTATGTTACAAAAAGCATACAATTTATCCCATATTTGGAACTATGAAAATTTCCTGAAATGCAACAACTGGAATTTATTCTTCTAATTGATTAATTATGTAGTTTATTTTGTTATGACAAAATAACGAATAAATCGCACGGCAATTTCTTCACAATAAAAGTTTTGTGGAAAATAAATTGGAAACTGAGAAATAGAGCACACACACACACAATAAATTGACACCCTTATTTTTGGACAAAAGTCCCCGAAAAAACCCGATGTGGGAAAAATCGTGCAACAGATGAGGGTTTTTTTATTATTATTCAACAAAAAAATCTGAGTACAATAAACTGGATGCCAAACTGGAAGTACTCTCCTGAGAAATTACTGGAAAATTATTGAGGGAATTTTCCCCTTCTCCACAAGTAATTTGGCCTCAACTTGGCCTTAGAAATTGGCTATTCGAGGCTCCTACGCAGGCCTCTGCGTAGATGTTGCACAAGACTCTTCGCAGATGTTATATAGTCCCTCACACACACTCCTTGGATATTCCTTTGAAACATATGTCTTGCTTGTTGCTGCCTCTAGAAGTTATTCTTCGTCCCTCTGAAAAAATATCCTGGTCTCCAACACCTATATCAACCTCCTCTTCAGCTGAATCAAATTGCCTCTTTGAGAATCTACACAAACCCATTCACAACCTCCCATGGAATAACTCAACCTCTCTCAATTGACTCTTCCGACACTAGAAATATCCACTGGAATCTCTATTTTTACTCCTCTACCTCTGTTACTGATCTCTGGCTCGAATTCTCTTCCTAGTTGAATCTCTTCTCTTTAGGAAATTAGATCTGCCTATATCACTCACTCACTCGATGTATATTCTCCATCCACGTCATCCTACTCTTATAATATCTCATTGATTAACCAACAACCATGATTAAGTTTTCATCAATGGCTCAAATCATCTAAAACTCATTCTGTGTGAGTTTCTAGAGCATTCTCACTTTTCTCAATTAATACCCTTTAATTAATCAATTTCCCCAAGTTAAACTTAGGAATTTTAATTATCGATCAATTAATTTAATTGAGATGTCTCTAGGTTTTTTCTCCCAAAATCTTTTTTGGGTTTTGGAGATCTTGTGTTTCTTAGCCTCTCTGACCAAAGTTGAGACTAGAAGACATGTTCGATGTTACAAAAACTAAAAGGAGCTAATTTGAGAGCGGTCATTACAAAGGTGAGCACGATGGTGATGGAGCTCTCATCAAAACTACACTACAAAGGGATGAGATTAATTTTATGAGAAATCCTCATATCTGAGATGCAAAATATATAGTCTAATGGTGCTCTACAATTATGTCAAATGGAGAAAATGGGCAACAAACATCAATAGAGACATGTCACATGCTAAGAAATTTCTAGGAAGTAGTCAATATAGATCAATCACATTAATATCATTGCAACACAGTACAAGGAATTTGTGGATTTTATTCAATTTTAAGGTTGGACAACCATTTGATCAAAATATCGCCATAAAAATTGCCTTGCTTTTGTGGAGCATGTAGTAGTGGTGAATACAATGATTGTAAATCAATAGACTAGATTAATGAATGATATTGTGTATCACTTGTAGTATACCCACGTGTAGTTGTTGAAACAATACAACTAAAGGAGGTCCAATCCTCCATTTCAATAGGCTATGACCATATATCCTATTTTGTATAGCCAGGTAGAGATATCTCATCCCCATGTCTCCCTCCTCTCTCACCTCCCATCTCTATCTTCTCTTTCCCCCTCTTCCATGTCTCCATATTCACCCCCTCCTCCCCCTGCGCTCTCTCTCTCTCTCTCTCTCTCTTCCTTCCACATCTTTATATCTTTCTCTCTACCATTAGTCCGCTATACCTATTTTTCTTCCTTTCCCCATTGCTCTCCCTCTCACCCCAACTATATATATTACATATATGAATAATTTTCTCCTATACATTTATGTATGGCAATGATTGTTTTAGTGCATGAGTATGACACCATTTCCTTTCTTTGTGCCTAGATTACCCAAATATTCAGTATCACATGAGAACCTCTCCATAATAACTCCTATTTTTTTAATACCACCAATCAAAATCTAGGAAACATCAAATTACTTGAAATAGGGTTTTTCTCAGTGAAGAATAATGAAATTTTGCACAAGGGGTTAAATCTTGCAAAACAATGGTTCAAACCACTATGGGTGGAGTGATCCTGTGGGCCCTAGCCAAAGACACCTATCAAAGATAACATAACCCAATTATGCTTGTTACACAAAAATATCGTCACCATGATTATTTGTAGTCAGTATGGGTCTATCATCACTTATACTAGCCTCCTAAGCAAGTCTCAGACATTAACTCTTCATGTCAAGCTTTGCAAATGAGAGAAAGACATTGAAAATCAATATTACTCTGGTTCTGCACTTTCTCCTACTTTTACCTGCGGACCCGCACCCTTTGTTCATATTATCTGCGTACCAGCACGCTCTGTCTGTAAAGGGGTGGGTGCATACCCCTGTAAAAGTCAAAAAGGCGCAATTTTATCCTAAAAAACTCACTTTTGGGTTAATTCTAGATGTTTCTAGAAGGATTTTGACGTGGATTGTTCGCTCCAAGGTGGTTCATGCATCCCAAAAGAAAAGGAGCTAATCCTTTGATAGGAGGAGCTATCCCTTTGAAGGAGGGCTTTATCCCTTTGAAGGAGGACCTAGTAACTTCCCTCCATTGCACTATAAATTAAGGCATTGGGTCAGTTGCTAGAGAGGTTAGAAGCTGAACATTTTCTAGGGTAAATACTGATGGAATTGGGACTTCCTAGTTAAACTTGAGAGGAGAGATCACATACCTTTTGGTTTCATTGGGAAGTGAGTGAAACTTGTCAAAGTAGAGGAGACTTCTTGTCAGACCCTGGGAGGAGCTTGTACAACATCTAGGCATAGGTTGTAAAGTTCTTCTTTGATTTGAATTAATACAATCAGATTCATTTTTCTCAACAAATTGTCCTATGTGATTTGTTTCATAATCGCCTTGATCATTATGATGAATATGCTTTATGATATTGCCTTTTCAGGTGCTTTTAATTTGTTTGCTTGTTTGTGTTTGAAGACATACTTCAAGGAAGTTCATTTGGAGCAAGGGAGCGAGGCTTCCACAAACTTGCATTGGACCCAAGGTAGGCCTAAAACACTTGGTTGCCTTTGTTTTTAATTGCATATTTAGAGAAAGATAGTTTTTGATTGGCTTGCTTGTCACTAGATATCTTTAGATACTAGGAAGGTCGATCTTGTCCGGAAGCTCAACTCATTCCGTGTGAAAGCCTCCATGGAAAGGCTACTCCATATTTGATGTGGAAATCGTTAACAAAATTATTCCAAAGAAAGAGAGATCAGAGGAAGCTGGCGCTTAAAGATAAACTCAGAAACATCAAATGCGAGAAGGGTGACAGTATGCCCAAGTATCTCACAAAGTTCACTCAGTGTCGAAATGAGCTGGGAAGTGTGGGGGTTACTATCGATGATGAGGACTTGGTGAGCTTGGCTCTCCTTGGTCTTCTGAAGAGTTGGAATTCCTATCAGGA
>APFE030177515.1:16265-26421 GCA_000404065.3 Pinus taeda
TGGCAGAGAGATGGGGAAGTATTTGTTTCTCAAGGAAAGTATGCCAATGAGATACTGAGGTGCTTCCACATGGATATGTGCAACCCCATGGAGACTCCTCTAGCAGGTAACTAGAGGAAGGAGGATGCTACTTTAGGTGAGGTAGTAGCTGCTATAGTTTATCGGCAGCTTGTGGGTTCACTCATGTATCTAGTGAACACACGACCAGATTTGTGCTTTGCAGTGAACCAACTGAGTTAAGCTATGGTTCAGCCAACCAAGTTATTTTGGAAGGCAACAAAGCATGTGTTGAGATATCTCAGAGGCACTACACAGTATGGATTATGGTACAAGCGGACAGAGGGAGTGAAGCTCCAAGGCTTCACAGATGCAGATTGGGCAGGTAGTCCATCAGACAAGAAGAATACTTCTGGAGGGATCTTCAACCTTGGGTTAGCTGCAGTTTCTTGGTATAGCTGGAAACAGAGATCATTTGCACTTAGCTCAGCGGAGGCAGAGTACATGGCAGCAAGTCAAGCTGCATGTGAGGCCATCTGGATGCGGAAGATCCTAGTGGGATTGTTTGGTCAGATGATGGATCCAACGGTGATATATTGTGATAATCAGAGTTGCATTAAACTCTCTGAGAGTCCAGTGTTTCATGACAGGTCCAAGCATATAGATATCTGCTATCATCATCTACGGGATTGTGTGGTCAAGAGGATCATGATGTTGCAGTATATTTTGACCGAGGAACAGGATGTAGATATTTTGAAAAAGACATTGTCAAAGGGCAAGTTTGAGTTCCATAGAGACAAGATCGAGGTTGCTGATAATCCCTTTCTTGTTGAGAGGGAGTGTTGAAAAGTGTGCAACAAGAAATGCTAAATTTAGAATGTGCTAAAAATAGCATGTCTAAAAATAGCAGTTTGGCTAGTGAGGTCATTGGCCACATTGGGTGAGAGGTGAAACTGCTAAAAATAGAAAGTTCTAAAAATAGCACTTTTGGGTCCCTTCCTATTTATAGCAGTCCCTAGTCTATCTATAGGAAGTAAAATTAATTTTGGTCTTAACAGCAGTTTAAAATATTAATTAAGTAATCTCCATGAGTTAATTAATTATGAAAAAATAAACTTGAAGTCTTTGTGAGATCATGCAATTATTTTCTCCCTTGATTTAGGAATTGATCCCTTGATTAAAGAAGATAAGGTTCAGTTCTATAATGAGAGAATCAGTTGACTAAGTTCTAACTAGTCAAGTCTAGTTAGATTATTTTAACAAGTTGTTAAAGTAATAAAATATGGTTTGTTAATGCTTGCATGCATGTGACAACTATTATTTTAGATAACTGGGATTCACTCATGGATAACTGTTGCATGTCAGTTTTGTCGGAGACCCAGTTGAGATCAGATGTGGGATAGTGTACTATCAGATGCTTAACTATTTCTAGTAATCAGTTTTTGCATGGTTGAGGAACTAGTGTTCTCAAGGAATACATAGTTGGACCATTGGTTGTTTCTGGTATGTTGGAATTAATAGCATATTCTTTTGCTATTATTTCCTAAGAAAACTATGTAAGGATCATAGGGAAAGCCTATATAAACAGGGTTTGGGTGGTTCATGAGACATATCTTCACATCTTCATAGTTCATTGAGAACTGAATAACTTGAGAGCTAATTCTTCTTGTATTGTGAAGAGGATTTCCACTTGATTGATAAACATGGTTGGGGTTTTATGTTGGTGCTTTCCCCTGGATATATCTTGTGTTATGTGTGATTAATTCTCTTGATCAGTTATGCATGTTTCTTCTTGATGTTGCTCATGATTTCGATTATGCTTCCACTTAATGTTTTGTAGAAGTAGAACAAGTATTATGCTTTAGGACATTGCATATATCAGTTTGTTCTATAGGTGAAATTTCCCATAGTTATTTCCTTGTGGACGTTACCTTCCTCTCAACAAGTTATGACTCACATGGATAAGTCATTCCTCAACTTGATTGGCACTCCTTTGATCAATCCTCCTCTATTCAAAGGTGCACCTAAGACTGTCTCCAAGCCCCCCTTAAATAAGGTCTCTCCAAGTGCATCATTTATCTTATATCACTTTATATATCATAGATATGATGTATTGTATTAACAAAACCCCATAGTTCTTTCCTTGCAGATGTTACCTTCCTCTCAACAAGCTATGATCCACATGGATAAGTCATTCCTCAACTCGATTGGCACTCCTTTGATCAATCCTCCTATATTCAAAGGTGCACCTAAGACTGTCTCCAAACCCCCCTTGAATAAGGCCTCTCCAAGTGCATCATTTATCTTATATCACCCTCTTTGTCATCTTCCTTAAGTAAACCTTCGCAACCCTCTAGGGTTGTTATGAGGCAAAAATATCAAAAATTAGAGGATGATGAACTGGAAGATGATATGATTCCTAAGGAACATGGAAGGAAATCTTACAAAGAAGAAAGGGAAGAAGTGATTAATAAAGAAAGAAAAAAATGTTGTATTGTAAGAGTATGATGGGTAGAAGCAATAAGTACATAACCACAAGAAATATAGGAATGCAAAAGAATCTAGAAAATGAAGGAACTAATAAACATTTAGTCAAATAATAATAATAGTCTCCTAGAATTGTCAAGGAACTGGAAGCAAGTATAAAATAGAAGCATTCAAATGCCTTTTGAGAACAAATCCTCGTGATGTACTACTAATCTATGAGACTAACATATTGCATTATGATAAGTTAAAAATAAGAAAGATGATTTGGCACGAAAGTGAAGGCATGGCTATTTCTTCGAGAGGAGCTTCGGGAGGAATTTGCACCATATGGAACATTGTAAAATTTGAAGCTATTCAAATCAAACAACACAATGTTGGGTATATATAGATTTGGAATGTAAATATTCAGATGACCACTTTAAAGTCTTTAACATTTACGCTCCCTTGTAATAAAGAGACAAGCAAGAATGTTAGCATTCTATTGAAGAAATAAGAGAAATTCTAGATATGGAACATTGTATACTTGTTGGATGTCTTAACATGGTATTAACATCAAAAGAAAAGTAGGAGGAAACATTGTATAAGATCCCTTTAGGAAAAAATATGAGGATCTCATCGTTAACGGGATCTATTTGATGTCAAACCAAAAAGGCGAAGATTTATGTGGACAAACAAAAGAACAAGATTTGGTCATATTCCAACTCGACTAGATCAACTTCTTATTCATGGTAACTTTCTAGAGGAAGATATGAGATAAATTTTTCTGTTATACCATTTGAGCTTTTGATCATAGGCCAACGTCATGTACCTCAAATATTAAGAATTATATCAAAATATTTTCTTTTTCTTTTTTAAATATTGTATATTTAATTCACCAACTCGTTAATTTTTTTTGTTTCTTAAACAAAGCATTATTGTTTCTACCTTGATCTCAGTGGACTAGTCAAGAAGCCCAAAGCACCATTCAAGTTCAATGTTACATGGTTAAAATACCTAGACTACATCAAGCTTGTCTTAGTCTATTGGAAGGCCCGCCCACCTAGTGCGGGAGATAATATATCATAAGGATTTGCTCACAATTTAATCAACCCGAAACGCCTCTCTATGAGCTAGGCTCATAATAAAAGAGTGTTCGATGATGAAACCCTAAGAAACATAGAGATTAAGATTGCTAATATGTAAGATGAACATGGGTGTGGATATCTCTCTGCATAACACAAGGAACCTCTCACATCCCTTGTCACTTAAAGGGATAAGATTCATAAGGATATAGAAGAATCGTGGAGGCTTTGGAGTCGAGCTATTTGGCTACAAGAAGGAGATGATAACACTAAGTTCTATCATAAATTTTCCAATGGACATAGAGCAATCAACACCATTTGGCAAATGACAAATGAGCGGGGTATCCAGGTTCATTCCTTTCAGCATTTGGCCTCTCTCAGCACCACTTACTTCAAGAACCTCTACAAGGCCCCTCCCAATGCATCCCTCGCTGAAATCATTAGAGTGGCCTGGCTTTTTCCCTGCTTTGTGAATTAGGAGGATGATGAGGACCTAATAAGCCAATATCGATGGGGAAACTTGAATCTAATCTGAAATGGTTCAAGAAGGACAAGAGTCCTGGACTAGATGGCTGGCCTATAGAGTTCTATACCACTTTTTTTGATATCCATGACGAGGACCTTCTCAACATCATTGAAGATTGTCGCACTATTGGTCGCATGTACGAGGCTTTTAATTCCACATTCATTGTGCTCATCCCAAAGTTTGATAACCCAGACTCCTTCAATGATTTCTGACCAATCTCTTTTTGCAATTGTATATGCAAAATCATTGCAAACTATCTCTGCCCCATTCTATCCTCTCACATCTCATCTGAGAAATTTTCTTTCCTTCAGGATCGTCAAATACATGAAGCTATTAGTACAACCCAAGAGGTATTGCATTCCATCAAGTCAAAAAAGCTTAAAGGTATGATACTCAAGGTAGATCTCTCAAAAGCATTTGATCGCGTTAGCTGGTTATATATTAGAATGCTTTTAACTCTTTTAGGTTTTCCTCTGAATTTCATCAATTGGATTATGTGTTGTATAACAAGAGTATCTTTTAGTGTTCTCATAAATGGCTCAACATCACCTTATTTACACTCGGAAAGGGGACTCAGACAAGGCTGCGCCCTATCCCCACTAATTTTTCTGCTAATTATGGAGGGTCTAAGCAAGCTCGTCTTGGAGGAACACAGGTTGGGTCGAATATAGAGAATTAAGATCTCCAACAACTGCATACTGACCCATTTACTATTTGTAGATGATGTCCTGCTCTTTCGTAATGGAGGTATTGGGAATCTGACTAGGCTTCATGCTATTATGACCATATTCAGTACTGCATCGAGCATGGAGATTAACAACAATAAGTCTACCATCACTACATCAGGTTGCTCTCCTCATGAAATTCAATTTTCACTACACAGGTTTCCATTCACTCTTCACACCCTGGAGGATGGACTAAAATATCTTGGATATCGGCTAAAACCAAACCACTATATAATTGTTGATTGGCTATGGTTAGTTTCCAAGATCAAGTGTAGACTTTGCATTTGGCATCACAAATATTTATCCAGAGCAAGTCATCTAGTCCTCATAAAATCTGTTCTAGAGACCACGCTTGTCTACTAGATGTCCCTAGCATGGATCCTTAGGGGTATACTCTCTAGAATTCAAAACCTTTGATTGCATATTCCTTTGGAAAGATAGACAGGAAGGTAGGATTTTTGCTTGGGCTCGATGGGAACTGATAGCACTTCCCAAGAAGTGGGGAGGATGGGGAATTAAAATTATGTCACACTTCTCAACTGCACTGGCTGCTAAATTGGGGTGGTAGCTTCTCAACACTCACAGTTTATGGACGAAGGTTGTCTCCAAAAAATACATTAATACTCTCAACACATTGGATTGGATTAGACACCCCACATGGAACAGAACAGGTATATCTAATATTTGGAAAACAATCCTCAATTCACTTCCACACATTCGGGAGGTGATTACCTGGAGAATACATTCTGGCTCTTCGGTGCGAATTATCTTGGATCCTTGGATAGGAAGTGGCTACTTAAATAGGCTCCCTTAAGAGATAATTATGCATCTCACCAACTGGGGCATCTCACATTTAGATCATATAGAGAATCCTAAGAACACTACCCTCTTCAAACAAGCCTGGAAATCTGCTCACCGATTAAACCTCCCTGAAATATGGCATAAAAGTTGGGATATTTATATAAATGATCTCTTTGAATCACACATTAGGATTACCAACGGAGAAGATGAACTGATCTGGGCATTCATAAAACACGGGAAGTATTCTCCCAAGGAAGGATACCTCAACATCTTTGTGGACAATTGAACACTGATTTTGGAGAAGTGGTGGAGTCAGCTATGGACTATGATCAGGAACAAGGCCGCCACCAGGGACAATCTCTTGAAGCGAACTTTCCATGGTCCATCTTGGTGCTGCTTATGCAGGAACAACATAGAATCTATTGACAACCTTTTTCTACACTACCCTGTCACAATGGAACTCTGGCACTCGATCCTATCTACCACCCATATCCCCATCCGATGGCAAGGCAATTTTGTCTTGGAAGCATGGCACTCCTAGTGGGCATTGGCCAATCTGAACAAAGCTAGGAACATACCTTCCCTCATTTGTTGGGCCGTCTAGTTAGCCCGGAACTAGATTATTTTCTCAAATCATCTACCAAACTGGCACCCTTATCTCTGCCCAAGTATTGGCCACTTATTATATTATCCCTAATGATGATACCTCTCCTACTTCTAGGCCTGTTATCCCTGATACCATCAATAAAAATTACCCTTGGGAATGTTTCGACGGGTCTGCACAAGAAGGGGGTTGTGGGGGAGGAGCTATCCCATACCTATCAGATCCACATTTCTTCCAATTCAAATGGGACTAGGAATGGGAACAAATAATTTTGTCAAGCTCGTTACTCTCAGACATCTACTTCAATTTGCATTAGAAAAGCAATGTAGAAATATTCAAATATTTGGGGATTCAAATATCATAAACAATTGGATCAACAATATTTCTAATTGCGATGCTTACTCATTGAGGTACATTTTGGATGAGGCACAAAGACTTAAAGCTCAATTTGAATCCCTTGTTTGCCGTCATATATATAGGGAACACAACCAAATTTCCGACCAGCTATCCAAGGAAGCTGTGATCCGGCCTAGAGGTACATGGATGATTCAGGAAAAGAGGGACGATGAACACTACCAATACTATCTTAGACCATATATGGACTACAGAGCTTAAGGGCCCGATGGGCATGATTTTGTGGTTTATTTTTTGCTTATCTATTAGTACATATTTACTGTTTACTTGATGTATATATTGACAGAACTATAACTGTAACTCACTCCCTACGGGAGAATTTTTGTACTCTGATATTATTTTATGGCCGAGTCGCCCCACTTTATAGCATATGCTACACAACATCTACAATATGTAATTTTCCTATATCAATGAAAATTACAATTTTTCCTTAGGGGAAAAAAGAAGAAGAAAGACCATCACTATCTTCACGTGTATAAAAACTTCTCTTGTTTTCAAACCTTCTCCTATTTATTTTTTCACCTTCTTTCCCTTTCTCATGATTTTCTCTATAGGGACACTTAGCAGCGTAATGACCAACTCTACCACAAGTAAAAAAATTGATGGGAAGCTTACCTCTGAATCTTACAGTACCCACTTGGAGTTTCTTTACGAAGTTTGCTTCTTATTCTTCTTATATATAACCTGATTCTTCCTTTTCCTTTCCTTTTGCAGTAGCTTTGAAGGTTGCTTCTCTCATGTATGAAGGACCATCTTTCCTCATCTCAAATATCGTCAATATTCCATGGATTTGATCAAATGTGAGACTTTTCAGATCCTACATTTCTTCAATAGTGGAGAATTTGGAATCGAACTTTGGAGTTAGTGAACTCAAAATATTTTCAACAACAATAGCATATTTTATTTCTTCTCCAATATTTCTCATGGAATTAACAATTTCATCTACTCTAAGAAAAAATGTTTCAATGCTTTCATCATCATGCATCTTCATTGTTATATACCTAGGGGGAATAATATGGGATACAAAGGGAGATACCCAAGGTAATAATGTTATAATGGGATGGGTCATACTAATAAATAAGGTGGTTAACCCATATCATGTAAGGAACCACAAGTACTTAGTAATAATGTAATGGGCCCATGGTATTAGTTTGATGGTATGAGAGAACCATGGTAATGACCCATGGTATTGTATGTATGAGGCTTATATAGAGGCTAGAGATTCCACATGAAGAGGTGTCAAGGAATATTGTCAAGGATTATTGTATGAACAAGCATATGGCTTGTGGAGTGTTCTCCTTCCTTAAGGAGTGAATGTATGGTGTTGCCCTACCTTAAGGGTTTTGATTAATAAAGTGAATCATTTCTATCTATTTAGATCTTGTGATTCTTGGGTTTATTTCTATTTCTCACATATTTTTTGGGTCAGATATATAACAAGTGGTAAAAGAGCTATAACAAGTGGTATCAGAGTACTTTCTTGGGCAAAAAAGTGGATAATTTTTCTTATATATATATATATATATATATAACTTTTATTATTTATTTATTTATTTATTTATTTATTTATTTATTTATTTTTATTTTTTTTATATTTTTTTTTTTTTTTTTATTTATTTTTTTTTAATGTTTTATTTATTATTTTTTTTTTTCGGGGGCGGCGAATTTGCAGATCAGATCTATATGTCTTGGTGTAAGATCTCCAAAATCTAATTGCAGATCTGCATTCTATGTGAAAAAATACCCGATTTCAAAAAAAAATCGGTCGAATCAGAGTCCGGATGAAGGAGATATCGCAGATTTAAAAATCAGTAGGGGTTGCAGACACTTTTTCAGGACAGTGACTTTGCGGCGCAAATCTAGACATCCTGGTGCAAGATCTACAAAATCTAATTGTAGATCTGGATTCTTTGCGAAAAATACCCAATTTCAAAAAAAAAATCAGTTGAATTGGAGTCCGGATGAAGGAGATATCACTGATTTAAATCAAATCTTTTTTGCAGAAATTGGTGATGACGGGAGAGTTGTAAGGCAGATCTGAAATTCTAGTGCCTGGATCAAGATTTCTATCACATGGGTAGATGTAAAATGGTTGTTCCATTTCCAAAAACAGGTCATAATAGGGATTCTGAGCAATATTGATGGAATTGTGGCCCTTTCAAATTTTCGCCAAGTAAGTGAATTTTTCTCAAACCCTCTTCATGGAAAATTTTACTGGAAAATATGATAGCCCTACTATTGAATAATTCATACAAAATCTAAAGAACATATTTGGGGAGGGATGGAAGTGTATAGTACCACTTGGTTTGAAAGAAGAGGCCGCCATATGGTGGAAATCACTAGGCATCATTGGCTTGTCCAAATTCTCGGATGAAGAAATGGAAAAACTCTTTATGGAAAAATGGTCTCAGGCTAGAAAACAAGATAAGGGGAAACATGTGGGGTTATTTCCTACTGGTATATCCTTATTGCAGGTTCATGGATTGATTGGGAAGGAGAAAATCACTGTGTCTATAAATCCGAGTTGCAAGCAAAATCTCATAAATGTCAACTTGGCAAAAAAATTACAAGTACCAGCAAAACACATTGAAAACACACAGGATGTGCAAGTTTAGAAAGATTTGAAGTTGTCTATGGATAAGTATGTGTTGCATGGTGATTTTTATGCTTTAGATATGGATAACATGGATGTTGTTTTGGGATACCCTTGGATGGAATCAGTGGGTACTATCAATATTAATGTGCAAAAGAAATTCTCGAAGCTCTGGTATAAAAAGAAGAAAATTACATTACAGGATATTTCCATTAATAAACAGGTAGAGTCCAAGGAGGCTGAAGCAGAAGATGTTCCAGGGTCTGACATATCAGATGATGAGCCAGTGATGATCGACTATCAAACACAAACAGAGGTTGAAGCAGGAAAGGTTACAGGCATTGATACATCAGATGAGGGCTCAGTGATTGAAGTAATATTGGAAGATAAGACACCACAGCATGCACCACAACATAACAGTCAGGCTCCAGTAAGGGGTGAATTAAAGAAAAAGACACCGCGGGTTAAAACTTCAACATATCATCACCCACATCACCCCGCAAGACAACAACCAACAAGATGGCAACCAATTAGCCACAAGGACAACAACCCCCACAGGACAGATCGAGAGGAGCGAAGATCCACCTACTACACATCAACACAGAAGAGCTGCCAAGGTCAACTTCCATCTCAAGCAAGCGAGGCACCAGCGAGATCGAGGGTTCACCTTTCTCTTGGATGGCTAGATACACGTGCATGGTACGAGTGGACTACTCTTTTGAGTAGATCTTATTATTTGTGGTCTTCCCATGTTTCGGGGACGAAACATGTTAAGGGGGGGTGGAATATTATATACCTAGGGGGGATAATATGGGGTACAAAGAGAGATACCCAAAGTAATAATGTAATAATGGGATGGGCCATAGTAATAAATAAGGTGGTTAACCCATATCATGTAAGGGACCACAAGTAGTTAGTAATAATGTAATGGGCCCATGGTATTAGTTC
>APFE030177515.1:26431-59555 GCA_000404065.3 Pinus taeda
GTAGTTAGTAATAATGTAATGGGCCCATGGTATTAGTTCGATGGTATGAGGGAACCATGGTAATGACCCATGGTATTAGTTCGATGGTATGAGGGAACCATGGTAATGACCCATGGTATTAGTTCGATGGTATGAGGGAACCATGGTAATGACCCATGGTATTGTATGTATGAGGCCTATATAGAGGCTAGAGACTCCACATGAAGAGGTGTCAAGGAATAATGTTATGGATTATTGTATGAACAGGCATATGGCTTGTGGAGTGTTCTCCTTCCTTAAGGAGTGAATGTATGGTGTTGCCCTACCTTAAGGGTTTTGATTAATAAAGATAAGCATTTTATCTATATTCAGATCTTGTTATTTCTTGGGTTTATCTCTATTATCTTATATTTTTGGGTCAGATCTATAAAAAGTGGTATCAGAGCTATAACATTCAGTGTCTCATATTGTATTCTGAATGTTTGGAGTTTAGCACTTTTTACCTTGGTGTCGCCCTCATAAATTTGGATAATGTTATTCCACAGTCCCTTTGCTATGTTCAACTTCATCACCTTCACAAACTCGGACTCAGCCAGACTCCCCAAGATGGCATTTACAACTTTTGCATTGATTTCATATTGTTTATTTTTTGCAATATTTGTGGGAATGGAGGTTGGGTATTAATATCCACTTTCAACAATTTCCCATACATCAGCTCTTAGTGCCTACAAGTATGCTCTCATCCTAACTTTCCAAAAGACAAAGTTAGTTCCATTAAATATAGGTGGCTTGATAGAAAATACTCCTTCTTGACTACTCGTCCCGATGGATCTCCTTCAAGCGATCAAGCTTCTGCTAAAGACCTGTTGTGATAACAATTGTTGGGAAAAATAATGAGAGGGGGTGGGGTGAATCAGTATTTTCAAATCATTAAAATTTTCAATTTCATATACATATTTCTATACGCGAATTTACTAAAGGGAATTGACGTATGTACGCGACTATTGTTCAGACAATTAGCGTATATCTAGTAAACTTAATTTTCAGTTAATTCATCATTTGTTTATCTTGAGCCAGTGCATCAGTACTTCATTAAACATTAAATAAATAGTAACCATGTGCAGTAAGAACAAAATAAACCATCACACATAAGCAACATGTCAACACACATGAACACTAGGATTTTTAGGTGAAAACCCCATGTGGGAAAAAACCACCATTATTGTCTTCTTTGTCTTCATCTTATTATAATGAAAATTTTCTTTCAATCTTGTATTGGCGCAGACTCATACAAGAATGAAAGAACCCATGTGTTGAAGGCTACAACCTTCTCTCGTTCTCCATCACCCACTGGAAGGGAGCTCCAACCCCCTGATCAGATTTACCAGCTACCACTGGAAGGAAGCTTCAACTCCTCACTAAAGATTCCAACCCTCAACACCTCTGTGGACCGCGTTCCATAAAAGTTCATATTTAGACTCGACCTACTACCATCATTTAAGCCCAAAAATCAAACATCAAAGCTGAAACTGATCACTACAACAAATCACTCAATCATCAACTAAAACAACTAATCTCTGAGCCAACTGAATCAACCACTGACTGGATCGAATGATACCCAAATCAACCAACTTATTCTCAAACAACAAGAACAGTTAGATCACTGCAACCAGGGTACTAATACAGAACCCAAACACTACATCAATTTACTGAATCAATTGAAAGCCTTGATCAATAAACTATCAGAACATATACGCTACTTTATTGTAGCAAAACTGCGTGTATACGCGACTTCCTTGAAGTATACCTACGTACAAATCTCAAAACATTGAACCCTAAAACTGAACCACTATCACTCTAAAACAAGCATTGAATCATACACATATCCACTGCATCATTCTGAAATAATCAAATAACCATCCCTGGTCTTCAATCACAAACAAATAGTAGCTTCATCATTCTTCAATCAATCAATCCTCATGAAAACATCATTATTAAGTCCAAATCATCAAGTAAGACTTCATTGGCAAACAACAGAAACACTGCAAGACTGATTAAACTGATCAAACATATTTTTCAGCAAAACCCTAGCTTATATACGCGATTTCCTCAAAACATTTCCGTGTGTATATGCGTTTCTCCAAAATCAAACCCGCGTACAAATTTTAAAATATACGCGACTTACCAGAATTAAACCCATGTGTGCATGCACCTTTTAGGCTATCAAACATGCCTACATATTTGTAATTATTGGCACAAACCTTCCCTGCACAACAGAACTTCAGACATACCCAAATCAAATTCTTGGGTGCATAATTAGTTTTATATCAAGCAAATCATTAACCCATTATATGCATATTTGCTTCATATCTAAATATTCATCACTTGCACAGCCAAACACTTTGATCTTCATCTCCTTATATAGCTTAGCTCTTATCTAATACCACGGGTCAAAACAATATTAACGCCGATGGTATTCTAAGATAGGATCAAATATTCATTGTTGGGCTCAATACCACAGGTCAATACCATGGTAAAGACCCTTGGTATTTAGAATACCATGGTGTGGAATATGTACGTGCATTTGCTTCTTCATATCCGCAGGTGTACCTGTCTTTTCTTGACAGAACCCGTGTATACTCTACTTTTCTTCACCAAACCTGAGTGTGTAAACAACTTTGCTTCATAGAACCCGCGTATACTCGACTTTGCTTCACCAATCCTGCATATACTTCTTCAAACTTCATCTTTATCATTCTTCTATCTTTGAACTGATAATCCTTTTTTGTCACATCTATATTGACCTAAATATTCATCCTACTACCATCATGTTGATGTGTTTATCAAGTAGATTTCCATCGAAAGACAATTCATCAAGTAGGTTTCCATCAGGGACAACACATTAGTCATAATGCCAACAAACCCCTACTAGCCATGACAGGCATTTTGTCAAACATGTCACAAATATGCAATCTCTAGGTCATAACAACATATCTGAGCATAGGGGTCTCATACTTATTAGATATTTGCAAAGAAGCATTGCTGCCATCTCACAATAGTTGCATTCTCTTCAATTAGTTCATGTATTCATTGTACTTTCATTTTCAAATTAAAACATGATGGGAGCAAGACATCAAGTTTATCATAAAACATACTCATAACCAACATATAAGCAATAGAAATAACAATGATATAACATGCATAAAATCCACATATAAGCCAGTACATTTGCACAATAAATACCAAGGAGAAGAAACTCTTATTAATGAATGCAAAAGCCAACCAAGTATGGGATTTCCATGAACCACCTGACCACAGATTGGTTGAACCAAAACTTTCTTTCAGCCAATCACTCCCATGCCATATGTAACACCCCCTCCTCCCAGGTCCACCCAAGCAATCTAATGAGCCCCAGAAATGGGTAACTATATGGGCTCATTTTTCCTATTGTTTCCATTCAATCCACCATTCTCCATAGTTTTGTGCATGTTTTTGAATATATTTATGTCAATTGAGTGAATGGAGATAGTCGCTTTACCACAAAGTCTAATGAGTGTTTATTGCAGATTTTTTGACATTTTTGGACCAAGACCGGGCATTTATGAACAGATTGGTAGCCAAACTCGAAGAAACAGGGCTGAGGACTTATAGGAGGGGTGTCTCCTGCATTAAATAACCCCTTCCTCAAGTTCTCCATCAACAACTCGGAGTACAATAGCAAAAAATGATGATTCAAAGGGGCAGCCAAGCAGGTCTAGTGAAGTTGCTGTTATCTACAGTTTTAGGTAGCCGAGTTCCTAAAGTTTAGGAGGACTGTTGGGAGTCCTCACTTGTATAAATAAGAAGGCCTCAAGCCTCAGTAGGTTAGCAATTTGATAGTCTATTTTCGCACTTTTGTGCAATGTTGTACTCAGCTCATTTTCGAGCTCCTTTTGTAGACTTTTTTTTTTTTTTTTTTAATCAATGAAGATGAATCCAGCCTTGAACCAGCGTTGATATTTCTTAGGGGGTTGTATCTCTTGGAGTTGGGACCAACCCAAGTGCCCATCACCTCCTTTGTGTATTTATATGTTTTTTTCTTACATTCATGAAATAATTTCTGTTGTTTAGGTTAAATCTTGCTTTGTTACTTAGGTTGTTTTTGATGATGAGAATAGTTGTTCTTGCTTCAGGTTGATTAGATAGTTTGTTGTAATAGAAAAAGATCCGTGAAAAGGCTACCAAGCAAGCCTTGGATCTCCTTTCTCCCTCCTTGGGACCATGAATTGAGACCAAGACACTCTTGTTGCCACCAATGTTTTTGCTTTCCAATGCAATTGCTAGTGTGAGATTCGAGTTGGAGAAGTTGATATCAGTTGTATTTACATGCTTAGATTTTTCCTTGTTCAGTTTCCATAGCTTTCTTGCATAACTTCCTCTCCATAAATTTTTGTTCAACACTTTTCTGGTGTTTAGGTCAGGATTAGGTTAAAATAGATAAAACTTTGTTTTTTTAGTTCTTGCTTGGGACAACTTTGAAAAGTAAGTGTGCAGCTCACTTGTTGAACCCTCCAGCTTATCATCCTTTCATCACCCAACCTACTCCAGTCCATCTCTCAAGATTTTCTCCACTCATTCGCCATACTTTCCCAAACTACCCTAATTTCTACGTTCTTGTGCAAAATTGCTTTCTTATCCTTTGAACCAATCCAACCATCTCCTTCATGTTTGATCTTCATTGACAGAGTCCTAGACCCTCCAACACCTTCATCTAATCTTCATTTCCTTTTTCCCACCATTTTTCCACTTTCAAACCTCCAAAAATCACTTTTGGCCTCCTCCTGTAGAACTTCTTGTAGATCCCCTGCAGCCTTCCTACAGAAGTTCATGCGAGCGATTTTTTGAAGTCTGCTCGCAATGGAAATCTCCAGAACGGTACGAGGGACTTCTTAGGACCCCTCCACACCTTCCTTATCATCTGCAAAAGCCAACTCCATGTCCCTTCGCCACCAAACCTCTGCACAGTCACGAATAGTTAAAACACAAGCATAATAATTCTGCATAAAATTGCTCAAAAGTACAAAAAGATGATTCTTCCACATTTTCCTTTGGAAGTAGTTTGAGTACATGCATTTTACCTTGTCAGTAGTTCATGGCATCCATTTCAGTAGTTTCATCTCTTTTTCTTCTAAAAGTAGGGTTAGTGAGTAAAACTAGGGTTTGCTAGGATTTGCGTTTCCTTTCAGTTTTCATCCTCTTTCTGTAAGTAGAATAGCCTCTTTTGAGTTAGCTTTCTTCCATCACAATTAAAATCTTCTTCTGAGAACTCATAGAAGTTGGCTTGAGCTCCTAGCGAACTTGTGTGAGTTGATCAAGTGACAGCATGCAGTAAGAGCTAGTACTTGTGCATATAGCACTGTCGCTTCCAAGTTTGTTATGAACTACCGGGTTGATAAAAGTAAAGTAGGGAGTCCCTGGAGTTGCAACATCATTGTTGCAATACTAGAGCTCACCACAACCGACCAGCCAAGGTAAACATGTGATGAGAGAGTTCACTCTATGGGATTCAATTTCCTTGGTGACCTTAAGGAAATGGAATCGATGGAACATATCAAACAAACCCATCCACATTAGCAACAACACCCCCAAGAGACATGTCATCCACTCAGACATCTTGTCATTGATGTTTTAAGCCTTTTAACCCCTGGTCACTCTCATGTTATAGGCAAGACAACGACTAGAAGCCAAAGTCGCTTACACAGGCCTATGTGCTAGTGTCCATGGACTTTTTCCAGCAAACCTGTTCCAGTGTCCTTGAGATTTGAGCCACTTTTATAGCCCAGAATCCTGACCTCTGCCCATAACTTCTTATAACCTTTAGAATCATTAAAAGACATGATGACAATACAAACAAATCAAAAATCAACCTCAAGACTAGGCCTGAGCATCCCTAACCAGGACTAACATTCTATTGAACGCTTGGCATCAATGCAACCTACAGGTCTAGGATACAAGATAGAGCATAAATGACTGAAAGAACTTATGAAACATAACCAGAAGGATCACCTCCTTCTCCGTTGAACTATTATATCATCAATTAGGTCTTTCATCCATCCATTTAACAGTTACAAGTAAATACATGAAATAACCATGACAAGAACCAATCATTTAACCATGCTTATAACTAGCATAAAGCCATATAAATATTAGAGATATGGCAACCATTAAGTCCACATATTAACCAATATAAAAGTAAGAGAACTTTGCTTTTATTAATCATAGGAAAATCTGACCAGGTTTGGGACTTCCACATACCATCTGACCATAGACATAGATGAATCAAATCTCTCTTTCATCCAGTCACCCCCGTGCCATATTCCAAGCACGAATGTGAGATCTCATAGAACAACCAATCCAAGAAAAACCAAGGGAATCCATAAGTTAAACCACTTCCACCCTCACCAAACTGTGATCACACCAAAACCGATGCTACAATCATAGCGGAATCAAACTTGGAATTCCATTTAGAATCCATCACTATCCTTGAGGAATTTTCCATATCCTTGTCTCTCAGGCTTTACCACAATCTAATATCGAATCATTAGGCTCTAAACCGAGACCAGTCTCTCAGGCTTTACTGCAATCCAAACCTGAATCACTAGGCCCTAAATCGAGACTTCTCCCTCAGGCTTTACCGTGTATCCCACCAAAATTGGTCAAGGGATTTGTAGGCCTTTGGGAATCGACCTTGAGACCACCTCTGCCCCGTATTCTGAAATCCATCCAGCAAACCAAAGCTCAAAACTAAGATAAAAATCCCAACATACAATGACATCCAGAAAAAGGCAAGGTTGGTCTGAAAACCATTGTCATAACCCAACAAAACCATGCCACCAACATGCAAAGTCATGCATGTCCAAACCAGCTAGGAAATCACACATGCAAAAGGTTTCCTGAAAGTGTTCCTGTTGAAGTTTCTTGATCCTGCTTTCCTTTCCTTGATCCTTGCTTTCCTTCCTTTCCCTTTGTTTTCTTTTCCTTCCTTGATCCAAAGCTAGAGTGCTACTAGAAAACTCTAAGTGACCAAGAGTGAGAGAGAGAGAGAGAATAATGAAAGAGCTCCAAACTTGAACTGGAAAAAGTTTACCAACTGATCCTTATAGGCCTTTTTATTAATGAGGCCATTGATTCTTCATTTTCCATTATTTTCCTTCAATTTCCTCCTCAGATGCAACATGTGACCTTTCATCGTACTTTTCTCCTAATTTCCTTTATTTTCATAAATAATTGTGCCAAAAATTTCTTCTTACCTTTTAATTCCTTTGCCAATCTTCCTTAGCCAAAACACATATCTAGTGATTTCCACTAGGATATCTTTGCCCAACATTAAGTTTGGAATACGTGTCCCTTCCCTGTGGTCTTATTTTTCCTTTATTAACTTTTATTACATGGAATTTTCACCAGGGTTGTTACAGAGCCCTCCCCCTTGGGGAACGCTGTCCTCAGTGTTAAACCACACCATGACCTCAGAAAAATCATTGAAAATATAACATACTTCCCATGGATCTTTATAACTTAGCTCGTTGCAATATTTAGAATGAAAGACCTTCTCAAAAGAAAAACATCATGACAACATGACACCCATACCACTTATTGGAGCTTTATAACTTAGCTCATGGTGGTATTTACATCCATATAAATATACATATGTATACCAAAACATTAGCAAAACATATACCAACATCAAACCAAAATTGCTTTGCCTCAACCGGAAAACAATGAAGGATACAGGGCCTGCATCTGATCTACAATCTCCCAAGTAGCTTCTTTAGGCCCAAAGTGCTTACACTGCACTTTAACTTTCTCTATGGCTTTTTTCCTGAGCACGAGATGTTTATATTTCAATATGCACTGAGGCTCCAGATGGAACTCCCCTTCTTGCTCCACCTATAATACAGACCAATCAATAACATGATCAACATCCTTTATATACTTATTAAGCAATGAAATATGGAAAACATCATGGACTTTCATTATTAGAGGCAGTGCAAGTTGATATGCCACTGGTCCAATCCTCTCAAGGATCTCGAAACGCCTGCAACATCGTGTTGCCTACTTGGCACATGAACCAATCTTTAAAGATTTTTTCTTGGGCTTGATGCGCAAATATACCAACCTGAAACTCGTTGAATACCCTGTGCTAATTTGCATAAATCTCTTGTCTATCATCTTCTGCCTTTAGATTATTCTTTATAACCTGCATTTCCTACTCCATATTCACCAACATATCCAGTCCAATAGTACCCTGTTCACTAGATCACTCCAGCTGATGGGAGTGTTACAACTCCGCCCATACAATGCCTTGAAAGGAATCATCCTCAACGACTCCTGATAACCATTGTTGTATGCAAACTCAACCAATGGAAGATACTCCTCCCATTTCTTTTGCTGGTGCATCACGCAAATCCTCAACATATCCTCCAAGATATTGTTGACCCTCTCTGTTTGTCCTATCTACAGATGATAAGTTGTCCTAAAGGCCAGCTATGTACCCAAGCCTTCAAATAGTTCCTTCTAAAACTTGGAAGTGAATTTTGCATCCTTGTCTAACACAATGTTCTTCGGAACACCATGCAATCTCACTATCTCTCTAATGAACACCTGTGCTACCTCACTGGCTGAATATGTAGTCTTTACTGGAATGAAGTGAGCTACCTTGTTCAACCTGTCAACCACGACCATAATAGAATCATGCTGCCTCACTGTCCTTGAAAGACCTGTAATGAAATCCATGGGAATGACCTCCCATTTCCATTCTGGAATCGCTATCGCCTGTAGTAAACCACTTGGATGCTTACATTTCGCTTTGACCTGCTGACAATCTAAACATCTAGACATGAAATCTGCAACTTCCTTCTTTAGATTCGACCAATAGTAGAACTTCTTTACTACTGTCAACATCTTTTGATATCCTGGATGACCCGAGTATGGCTTGGTGTAAAAATCCCTCAAGATAAGGTTCTTGAGATCACTGCAATTCGACACATAGATCCTGTCTCTAAATCTCACTAAACCACCTATCGTGAGATGATAGTCTGCATCCCTATCACCTGCACCTGTACCTGTACCTGTTCTCTGCTGTAACCTGTGCATAATCTCCATGTATTTTTCATCCTGTTGTCCTACCTGCAAGATCCTATCCTGTAACTCTATCTTGTAAGAGCTCATAGCTACTATATGATTTACATGTACCTTCCTGCTAAGAGCATCTGCAAACCATTTCTCCTTCCCTTTGATGTATCTGATCCCGAAGTCAAACTCACTAAGGGTATCCAACCATCTAACTTGCCTAGGATTTATATTCGATTGATCAAACAAATACCTCAACCCACTGTGATCGCTCATCAATGTAAACCTCATGCCAAGAAGATAGTGCCTCTACATCTTCAATGCATGTATGATCACTGTTAGCTCAAGATCATGCGTCTGATAGTTTTTCTCGTGCTCATTTAGTTTCCATGACTCATATCACACTACCTATCCTTCTTGCATAAGAACTCCACCAAGTTATCTCTTGCAAGCATCTGTACACACTACAAACTCCTTGTCTGGATCCACAATCTTTAGCACTAGTGCATGTGTCAACAACTGCATAAGCTGCTCAAAACTAGCCTCACATTCTTTTGCTCATTCAAACTTCTTACCTTTCTACTGCAATGTGTGAAAAGTTGTCGATGAACCTCCTGTAGTAACCTGCCAATCACATGAATGATCTCACCTCATCCACATTCTTAGGTGCATCCCACTCCATGCTAGCCCTTATCTTTTCTGGATCCACTGTTATGCCATCCTTGGAGAGAACATGCCCCAAATAATGTACCTTAGTATGAGAGAAGTTGCACTTGCTAAGTTTAGCATACAATTCATGCTCTCTTAGCAATATCAACATCGTTGCTAAATGCTCGACATGTTCTTCTTCATTCTTAGAATATACCAGTATATCATCAATGAATACAATAACAAACCCTTCCAGATAAGGACACAACACATTATTCATCAAACACATAAATGTAGCTGGAGCATTAGTCAAACCGAATGGAACAACAACAAACTCATAATGCCCATAGCTGGTCCTGAATGCAGTCTTGAAGATATCCTCTTCCTTGATGTGTACCCAATGGTATCCCGATCTCAAGTCAACCTTAGAGAACATTGTTGCTCCCTTCAATTGATCAAACAAATCATCAATCCTTGGCAAAGGGTACATGTTATTGATCATTACCTTGTTTAGATGCCTGTAGTCGATGCACAATTTGAGGGTACCATCTTTCTTCTTCACGAACAACACGCTTGCACCCCAAGGCGGTACACTTGGACTAATGTATCCCTTGTCCAACATTTCCTTCAACTGCAAATTTAACTCAACAAACTCAAGTGTGTTCAACCTGTAAGCTGTTTTTGATGCTAGATATGCCCCTGGAACCAACTCAATGGAAAAGTCTACCTCCCTGTGAGGTGGAAACTCTGTAATGTCCTAAGGAAATACATCTTTAAACCGCTGCAAAACTGGGTACCTACTTAACACATCGGCATCCTCAACCTCCTTACCCTTGTCACTAGAAATTTGTACTGCAAACATCACACAATCTTTTCTGCAACTACACTTAGCCTGCATAGCGGTAACCATCCTCACTGGTGTAGGATTCTTCTTCCCCTGGAAAGTCCTCTTTCCCTACTATCATCCACACACTCAATGGCCTTGTCGAAGCAATCCACTTTGGTTCTCTAAAGGTATAGCCAATCCATACCCAAAAGCATATTATACGATCCCAATGGAAATACATTCAAATGTGTTGTTGTAGGCATACCATTTAACTCAAATGCACAAGCTCTTACCCGATGGTGAACTTACTTCTTTGTACCTGTAGCCAACTGTACCAATCAAGATCCTGCATGCACTTCTTTTCTCAAACCACACTTATCCACCAGGTCAGGATTAATATAACTATAGTTAGATCTAGGATCAATCAAAATAGAAACAACTTGATCACAAAGCTTATTTTCCATCTCAATGATCAATGCCTGATGGTTTGCCTGCCTATTTTCCACAGCTGCATAGATATGTGGAATGTTATGACCAACATCACAAACTATATGCGCCTCCTGATAATTGTAGATATGGGGTCTACTACCACTCTGATACTATGGACAATCCCTCTTACAATGATCCTTACCACATATTCAACACTGCAATGGTTCCCTACCACCGCCTCTAGCTTGCTGCTCTCCACGTCCTTTCTCAGTTGTATTGAACCTCTTGTAAGGAACTACAATTTATTTCTCACTTTCATCTTGAGGTCTTCCTCTCTTTGGTGGCCATTTTCCTTTATCTTTCTCATTTCTTTTCAAGTCATTCTTAGGCTCAACTTTGCGCTTCAACTTCTCATAACGATGCTTCAACTTTCGAATGGCCTCCTCCAACAATCTAGGCTCATCTAACTCAATCTAGTCTCTGCATGCAACTAGAAGTTCATTGATGAATCTCTGAACCTTGGCCTTCTCCTCCTTGACGTAAGGTACATATCTCAATAGCTCCAAAAACTGCTAGTATACTCATCATTTGTCATAGAACCCATCTGCAACTCATAAAACTCCTTATCCCTGTCATCATGTAACCTCTCCGACAAGTACTTCTTCTTGAAGAGCATTTCGAATGCATGCCATGTCAAATCTTCCGCATGTATAAATTTGACATTATTCATGTCTTCCCACCAAATATCTACTTTACCTTTAAGAATGAAAGTGGCTATCTTTGTTTTCATGTTTTCTGAATAATCATGCAATCAGGAGAATTTCTTCATACCCAGCAACCATGCTTCTGCATCCTGTGATTTCTTCATCTCTCCATCAAAGGTAGGTGGCTTCACCTTCTTATACTCATTTGGAAAGTATCCCCTATTACTCCTCGTGTAAGGATGATAACAATGATGGTCATGGTGCCTATCAGACCTAGAAATGGAATAGTACGTGTGTCTATCACCTCCCTTATCTAGATTGTCCAACAACCTGCCATCTCTGATTGTGTCAGATCTATCTGACTTGTGTCTACTAGGAGACCTACTGCCATAGGATCACTCACTAGGATCGAACATAAGTACTCCTGCTATGCACTTCGCTCATTTAGTTTCAAAGCTTACTAATGCATTAAGTGGGTGCGCATCATGGGATATCCACTTAAGAGATCATAAAAGTTGGGGGTTTGCTGATTACTCTGAAAAAAGGGGCATACATAACTCAGTTATCATATCTTCCTCTACCTTTTCAATCTCGAATCTAGATATTCATTTAGCACGATGATAGGCTTCCCAAGAGTAACATATGTTGTGGGATTATGGTACATGGAAAGCTCCTCACATCGAATAATTTGAAATAGAGAGGAAATCAAGGACCCTCATACATAACTCAGTTATCATATCTTCCTCTACCTTTTCAATCTCGAATCTAGATATTCATTTAGCACGATGATAGGCTTCCCAAGAGTAACATATGTTGTGGGATTATGGTACATGGAAAGTTCCTCACAATGAATAATTTGAAATAGAGAGGAAATCAAGGACCCTCCAAGTGCAAGTTATGCCAATCTAATGAAACCCTCCAAGTTTGAGTTATGCCAGTCTAATGAAACCCTCCAAGTGTGAGTTATGCCAATCTAATGAATAATATCATCTATGGGAAATTTTAAAGTCAAAGATGAATCTCAAAACAAAAAATGTACTAACAAAATTATCTTTAAAAGAACCAATAGGATTCAGTATGAAGTCATCACTAGGAATAAATAGTTTGCAGGGAAAAGAAGAAAACTATTTTTTTTATTGTATTTTTGACTTATCTCCTTATAGGATTACTCAAATGTCAAGTGTATACACCTGTTGGATGCGAAATTAATTCCGCATCCAATGAGTACCCACTTTCCATATTTCTAAGTAAACACACATCGAAAAAAATTGAAAATACATGAAAAAATTATTTTATTACTTGTATTTTTGACTTATCTCCTTATAGGATTACTCAAATGTCAAGTGTATACACCTGTTGGACGCGGAAGTAATTCCGCATCCAATGATTTTCCGCATCCAATGAGTACCCACTTTGCATACTTCTAAGTAAACCCACATCGAAAAAAATTGAAAATACATGAAAAAAATCGATGTTGTTCTACTCTGAATATGGTTTTTTCATGTATGTCATTTTTCGATGTGGATCTACTTAGAAGTGTGCATAGTGGACACTCATTGGATATGAAATTTAATTCCGCATCCAATGGGTGTGTACACTTGAAATTTGAGTAAACATATAAAGAGATAAACCGAAAATACAATTAAAAAATAGTTTCATTTCTTTTTCTTTAAAATTTCATAACTATTATCTTACTATTTTAACTATTATTTTATTGTTTTCCTTAGAAAGCCCATTTTAGACATCAAAATTCCACTAATGTTTTTTAATATAACTATACCAAGTAGGTCTAGATATCAACTTTGGCAAGAATTAATCATGATGTTAGAATTCCGCACACATGGAAAGAAATGTTGTCCCTGTGGGGAAAAATCTATAAAGGAACAATGCAAAACAAAAACGCCTTAAAGAGAAAATGGGATACCCTCTCTAAATATATATGTTAGGAGATATGGCTTTCTAGGAATAATGTAGTATTCAATCAGAAAAGATAAATCCAACCCTAACAACAACAAAGACAAAAGGACTCTTAGCAGAATATTTAGTTCTTAAGTCTAAAACGGAAGAACAAGCCCTAAAAAGGATGAAGAGGCCTAACTCAATCAACTTCAAATCCAAAATGCCCCTCATCCGCCCTCCACCTTGGTCAATCCAAGGTCATCCACATTAGATAATTTGGCTATGTAATTAGGAATTCATCAACTAGTGAAGGGAATTCAATCCAAGGAAGAACAAGCCCTGAAAAGGATGAAGAGGCCCAACTGAATCAATCTGAAATCCAAAATGCCCCTCATCTCCCCTCCACCTTAGTTAATCCAAGGTAATCCACATTAGATAATTTGGTATGGTAATCAGGAATTCATTGATTAGTGAAACGCGTTAGGTAAAATATGAGGTTTAAAATGGACATTCTAAGGAAAACGATAGAATAATAATTAAAATAATAAAATAAAAATTCTAATTTTTTAAAAAAAGATAATAAAATAAAAATTCTAATTTTTTGAAGAAAGATAATAAAATAAGAGTTACGATTTTCTAAAGAAAAAAAATGAATTCTCTATTGTATATTCAACTTATCTACTCATAGGTTCTATTCAAATGTCAAGTATAAGCACTCAATGGATGTGGAATTAAATTCTACATTTGAGTACCCACTTTGCATAGTTTTGAGTAGATCCACACCAAGATAAATTGATACATGAAAAAATGTGTTTCTTTGAAAAATCACATTTTCTTTTAGTTTATCTCGGTGTGGATCTACTTAAAAGTATGCATAATGGGTATTTGTTGAATGAAGAATTTAAATTTGCATCCAACGAGT
Organism: Pinus taeda; assembly: GCA_000404065.3. Lineage (NCBI taxonomy): Eukaryota > Viridiplantae > Streptophyta > Pinopsida > Pinales > Pinaceae > Pinus > Pinus taeda. Next base: position 40,947 of record APFE030177515.1, read on the forward strand.
GCCTAAGCTTGACATTTGAATAAATCTATAATACGTCAAAAATATGATTAAAAAAAATATATTTTTTCTTTTTCCTACTAATATTTTACCTTTGAAATTGATATCATCTTCTTGAATTACCCCCTATGCATAGTTTTGAGTAGACTCACAATAAGATAAATTGAAGTTACATGAAAACATGTGTTTCTTGCAAGAAACACATTTTTCAATTTATTTCAATGTGAATCTACTAAAAAGAATGCATAGTGGGCATTTGGATGCATAATTTAATTCCAACAAGTATATCTATAAGGAAAAATCCAAAATACGATTAAAAAACAAGTACTTTTTTTCTTTTCCCTCCAAAAAAAATCTACCTGTGAGGTTGACATCATCTTCCTGAATCTTATTAGTTCTTTTAAAGTTAATAATTTTTGTTTTGATGCCCATTTTGGACCCCAAAATTCCCCCAAAATTCCCCTACAGCTAGAAATCACACTTTCTATTCTTCAATGGTGCTTCAAACAGAAATCCAAGGTGGCAGCTGCAATGAGAATACTCTTTAATCCCAGGGGAAATACAATGGCATTTTTTGCATGGGGCCTAGGTCATGTAACAAATAATCAAACAGAGACTTACACCTTATTTCAAGGCATCCTCATAGCGCATGAAGAAAGAATCAGATCATTGATGATAATTGGGGATTCTATGATAGTAATCAAAGTCATGATTGATAAAGTGACACCCGTGAACAACAAATTGGCAAACATTATACCAAGGGCAAAAAGGAAGCAAGTTTCTTCTTGGATTCCTCCTTTTTGATATGTCAAAAAGGGCTTCAATTCTATGGCTAATAAATGGACTAATTTAAACATGAGCCTTGAACCAGGAAACCTTAGGAAAAATGGGGGTAGAAACAACATTTTTTTATCCCATAAAGTTCAGCTTGGATTGACATTCAATCATCATTTAATTCCCCAAGAATAAATGGACAGAGCATCATTCTCCATGCTTCAATATGGGAGCTCGGGGGACACAATATGGTACTTGTAGCATGCAAGCATTTAAACTGTCATCAATATTTAACAGCTCAGAGCTTTAGTATGCTTTCGCAGTGGGAAAATGACGAGAGCAGATGACCAAAATTGGCATCATAGTAGCCTAAATCCAATGAGTATCAACCCTTTTGTTTCACTCGAAATTTCTCTTTAGGCTATTGGTCGGGCACCATTTGTGCTAGTATGGATTTTGGATTTGCTCCCGGTGATTCGGCGTTGGAGGAAGATTTTGGTTCAAAAACTCTGTAGGTCAATCTATATAACGAGCCTAACAATAAGCTCCATTTACAACCAAATGCCTCTTTGGTCTTGCTTTGGAATTTGACTTCTAGTATCGTATGCAATTCTGTAAGTCTTATGCTATAGAGTCCGTCTCTGAATCCCTTTTCGAGCTGGTGATTTGCGAAGGTAAGACTCAAAGGAAATTGCACTGGAGGACCAGGTTTGACATGTTTTCTACGGCCCTATCCCTACTCTTCTAGGAATCTCGTGGAACCCTTATGTCCTTTATTAAGCTAAAACTGTTAGAATTCCTATGGAAATAGTTTTTTACTCTATGTTCAGTTAGTTCAGTTAATTGTCCTGTATTTGTTAGCTTTGGTTTAGCGTCTCGTTCTGAGTTGGTAATTTGGGACAAGTCTAAAGTTCAAGGAGTCTTGTTAAGAGGTCTACTTATAGGCAGTTTTATTGTTGTGTGCCTTTGTCCTCCATATTCTGAAAACTTTTTGAAGTACTCCCTTTCTTTCATTGCAAATTGGGAATCTACCCTAAATTCGAATTTCTCTAAGCACAAAAGCCACAACCCTTTTAGTGCAAGGATATATGTCTTAGGGAATTAACTATGTCTCTAATCTGGACTTAACTTTTAGAATTCAAGGAATAGAAGACTTTTTTCATCAAGGATTTAAGATCCTCCTCTACAAGTCATCTCTCCAACTTTCTGGATAGCTAAACTGCACGGCATGGACAACAGGGACCTTGCGGAATTCAGAAGAATCATACGTAGGCATGAGGAAAGCATCCATTTCAACAAGAAAATCTTCCTTTCAATTACGACAAAGATCAATGGGATTGAGCTCCATTGTTTATAAGAGCGTGAAAATATAATAAACATGCTAATGCATCAAAAGCAAAGAATCAATACTGATGCTAAATGCAACAGGGTGAGAAATTTTTAGCATCCAATAATCACGCATCCGACAATTATGAAAGAGAAAAAACCAGTAGCCAACTCAAGAAGCCAATGAACCTGGAAAAGCAGAGCTCCCCTACCTTTGATGCGGGGCAAGATGACGCAAATAGAAACCGGGTCTTTCATTGAATTTTATGTATTTCAAAGTCGTAAGATTCTTAGGAAAAATATCTTGAAAAAATATCACAAGTTACACTCTATATAAAAGCTTTAAGCCTTTCCCATAGAAATCAAGAAGATTAAAGGAATAGGTCGCTTGCAGTGTCTGTTTTCTGAATGAAAGACAAATAAAGAAGGCGAGGGAAGCTTTCGATTGCCTACGTGGTCCCTTTGCGGGTGCTGACAGGCTCCACATCAGACTCGCCCATCGACATGGACGTGAGATCGGCGGCAGTAACATCAATATTTTCATCGCCTGTGCACTGGACGTCGAGGTTGAACTCCACAGTACAACGTGCGCAGGTGCCATCGCCATCGCAGGCATCGCAGTCCCTGGCGTACAGCATGCGGAGTGCCGAGTCGCTGACAAGAGGGATGAGTCCCAACCTGTGGGCCAAGAATTCGTCCGGAAGCACGCTACTGTTGGCCGTGATATCAACCAGCTCGATGGCCACCGTGGGCACCTCCCCTATCATCACCCTGCGGAGCGCGTTGGCAATGCTCAGATCAGTACCCTTCAGATCGAATTTCATGGAATCCTCTCCCAATTCTCGGATTTCCACAGTGGGGTAGCGCTGGTAAGACACGCCCGCCATTTTTCCTGTTTCTGGACCTTAACACTTACACCTCCCCCAATTTTAAATTTCGCTAATCTTGCACTTCTGTTCAAGATGGCCATTATATTTGACTAGTTCGTTATTATGTTTCTTGTAACTGCCCTCTACATGGCTGCATGAGGTGGCATTTTTTTTTTGTTGTAAACAAATATATTTGAGAACTAATAACGAACTAGAACCAAAAAGAAAGAGGATCGAATGGCCACACTGCTAAGGAACTTGGCTTCCATATAGTGCCGGGGTGGGTGAAATAGAAAACGCGGTTGGAAATCCCAGCAATCTTTAGCTCTCGACTTTGGGAAATAGATGAATAAGCAGTTGCAATCAACAAGCAGGCAAGTTATTAGTGCTTCCCTTTCTGGGTTTCCCGCGCTAAACCTCTCCCAACAAAACGCTTCTCCAGTCCGCTCGGACAGTAGTTATAACGGCATTCTACGCCCCTTTTGCTATCAAATACTACGCAATGGTATGTAAGTCGTTTGTTATGAGCGTTACTCCGCAATAGCATATAAGTCACTCGTTAGAAATTTGAGTATGCACTAATATATAATATCTGTGAATATGTGAGGTATGTTATTATTTGTGAATATTTAGGGTTTGTTATTATTTATTTTTATATATAGTTTTTAGTTTATTTGGTTAAAATGATATTGAAGATGAAATTATTTAAAATTAAAAAATATTGTTGAAAATTTATATATTTAAAATTTCAATTATATATTCCCAAACCAGGGTGCATTCAAAGATCATGGGTAGTTGTTTGGGTGGTATGCCAGAACACATATTTGTTCTATGAACTAGGTAGTATGGCAACGTTTGGGAGAGGGAGGTAGACATCCCATCGCTTTAAATTTCACTCATTCTTTATGGACTGACACAAGTACGAATGGTGGAGGATCGGAGGTGAGGTTCATACCTCAACTTCTTTCAACTTTAATTCATTTGTTGTGAGTAGTTCCTTTGATGAGATATGTGCTAACGAGGTTGGGTCTTGTTTCTTGATTTCTTGAATATTTATGCTTCGGTGTAATTGGGTCATTCACTGTTAATATTCTTCGTATTGTACCTACATAATTCTAATTTTAGGCTGGTTTTTTAATTGGTGATCATTTTTTCATAGTTACTTTTTTTAGATATTGAGTTTCAAGGTATTTCTTATGCTTGTCCTCTTTTGGTTTCGGGTTGTTGGTATTTAGGTCACCTTTTTGTCTTGTTTTAGCTTGGTGGGTTTTGTGGTAGTACAATGGCTCTTTCGATTGGCTTTGGACTACCGTTCCTAGATTTGGGTCATACTGAGTATACTTTGAAGATTTAGTGGTTTGAAGATTTAGATCATTGCAGCACGGTTGTCTTTAATTTGTGTGGTTTCTCAATTGGTCGTGGGGTATGGTTTTCTAGGTTCTTCATTTGGAGTCATTTTTGTTTTTTATGTGGGTGGTGGTGGTTATTTTTGTGGTGTTGCATATCTCTACAGTGACCTGAATTAACCAATCTTCTTGGATTCGAGCCCTTGATTTGGAGGTTGAGGGATGACCTATTAATTTTGAGGTCTAGATTAGAGGGGGTGATAGTTCGACCTTTTTATTGTTATTTTGGTGGAGGGTTGTTTTGGGTTGTTTCCCTTGTCAGGTTGTAGAATCCATTATGGCTCCTTGCCAATGTATGGTGCCTCGTCGTGGTGGTTTGGGGCACGTGAGTGTAAAACAATCACGACCTTTTGCATGTGACCCTGGCAGCTCTTTTCGATTTTTCCCTCTTGAAGTTTGCAGGGAAATGCTAATCCTCGAGTCTCAGTGAGATCATGGAAGGGCTGACTTTTCAGATTCTGAAATAGCTGGAGGGAGATTTAAATGGGTTCCTAACTTAGGTCGTTTTAAGAAAAGACAATTAAATTTCTTATATTCCATGTCTCTGCATCAACAATTAGATACCCTGCTTCAACTGGTCTTCAAAGATAACCGAGTTATTAGTTACAATCTTTTCTCTTGTCTTGAAGACATTAAACGCATTTGAGGAATCATCGTTTCATTCTTAACAATATTAATGCTCATTTGGGTTGTGTGGAAGGTTGCTTGACTTTGGATTCTACTTCCAATGACTTAACGAATCCTCCAGTGGATCCTACTCTTCCAGTAGTAGTAGCAGTCGAGAATGCATTGTTGTCTACTCAGATCCCAACTGAAGGTTATAGTTACTTGTTTTAATTTTTGTCAGGACAGTCTCCTTCAGTGAGGTATAAGACCCCACTGCACTATATGGCAGGGCTTTGCGAGGGTAATCGACATGATGTTTTGTATATTTTGTTGGTATTATTTTTTGAAGAGTGCAGGGCTCTATGGCTCACTACGCTGATGTTTGATATTAACATGCAGAGGTTGTTTTGGTTCTATGTTTCTATCACCCTCGTGCATGTTGTTCGTTCAGGCTTTTTAGCATGAGTTTTTGTGATACGACTTTTCAAGTTGACTTTTATGTTTCTCTTCACAGAGTGGTTGTGGATGGTGAGTTGTGCAACTCTTACTTTGTGTCGATTCTCCTTGGCACTGTGGCATTGAGTTACGATGTTTTTCTTTCCAGTTGGCACAACTCTTATGATGTGTTGGTTTTTTTTGGTACCATGGCACTATATTATTATGTTAGTTGGTCACTGTGGTGTTTCATGAGCTTATGTGTTTCCTTAGTATGTGATAGATAGATGGTTTATGTGTCTGTCATCTCTTGTGTTGTCTTTCTGGATTGTGCAAGTTGCTGCAAAACTCACACCTTTTTCTTCGGTTGTCATGATGAGTTTGTTAGTGAATTCCTCTGATGTTTTTGTTCTCATTGGATATTCATGATGTAACCCATTTTTTGAATCAATATAATTGTTTCAGCTTACCAAAAAAAATCAATTATATATTTATATTAAAATGAATTGATGAATTCGAAAAAGTTTTTAGCTATAATGAATAGTAATGCAATTATTTGACAATAATTTTAATGATTTACTAATTAAAAAAAAACTTATATAATTTGACTAGTGAAATATTAATTAAAGTATATCCTTAACTTAAAATGTTTTATATTTAAATTTAATTATATTTTTATTTAGAAATAAATTAAATTAAAATATTTATTATATACAAATTTAAATTACATTTTTATTTAACATAAAATAAATTCGTTGGAAGCTTTATTATTTTTGTTATGGTATGGACATTAAGCATTATACCGAAAATCTTAGTTTTGCTAATGATTTATTTTCTCGTGGTAGACTAAATATTAACAAAGATGATTTTAACTTGTCATCCATATAAGTCAATGAGGTCTTAGATAGACAACAATTGGGTGCATTGTTAAGGCACTCCTAGTTAAGTCACTAGTTCAAATCCTCACCCTATTCGGGTGTTATTCTTGAACATGACCATGATGTAGCCTCATTGTTGTCGAACTTACAAAAAAATTAAGGAATTCAAGCTTCCGTGATCCATAATCTTGTTTAAGAGAATAAATTATTTTTAAATTATATATGAATATTAAAATTAAAACTCAAAAAAAAATTAAAATTGTTTTGTTATAAATCTTTAAAAATAAATTGAAAATATTTATGTGTTTTCAATAATAGAAATATAATAATAAAATATTAAAAAATAATAAATTAAAAAAAAAAACCTCAATAAATTATCCTCTAAATTTAATCCTTTATAATATTTTTAAAAACATAACTATAAAAATAGTGCAAAAATATATATATATATATATTATAAAAATTAAATTACATATCAACTAAAGACACAACAACCAATAAAAACCATCCACAATATTACTCAATATAAAATCAACATAAATTTTTAAAATAAAAAATTTCTATTAATTATACATAATAATTTATATTAGTCAAAAAAAATATTAAACAAATACTTATTCTTAATATAATAAATAAAAATAAATAAGAATATTAGAATTAATTATTATCAAAAAAGTTTACCCCAATCTATTTAAAATTATAAATTGATTTTATTAATGTTATAAAATCATCTTTATTATATATAGTAAAGAAGATATTAAATTTTAAATCATGGTAAGTAATATATATTTTTAAGAAAAGTTTTGTTTTTGAGTCATTTCAAGCAAGCAATTTGTAAAAATATATTCATGTTCTTAAGTAGCGATAGGTGCAAGCTTTAGAAGACCTAGTATTGGATCTATGTCCCCCTTTTTTTTGGCAAAAGACTATTTTTAGTTCCCTTCTTTTTAGATTCATAGAAGAAATTTTCTTTGTAACAATCACTCCAATATACTAGCTTTTTGTTCCAAACAACTTTAAAGGACCTAGTGACCTAGTATTGGATCTGTGTCCCCTTTTTTTTTCGGGCAAAAGATTATTTTTAGTTCCCTTCTTTTTAGATTCGTAGAAGAAATTTTCTTTGTAACAATCACTCCAATATACCAGCTCTGTGTTATAAATTCTTCTTAATATTTAAAAATAATGATAATAAAGAAAAACATAAAATATATTACTATACAATATTTTTGTTTGATAGGTAAGCACCCACGACGGATTTGAACCAATGACCTATCACAAGGAGTGCTTTAACAGTGCACCCATTCACTGTCAATCCAAAGCCCCATGGGCAAATTACTATGCAATATTCAATTTGTAAACATTTTACAAATATATTTTCAATTTAATTTCCTATATCATTGTTTGGAAAAATTCTTTATAAAATTTTAAAATAATAACTTCTTTTTTTTTTGTAGGCTGGGGCAGGACTCTCTGATTTACATGTCCATTAAGTACCCCTCAACAGGGGAAGGGTAGCCCAAGATTTGAACCCAAGACTTCCGGTTCGGTGAGACTTCATTTCCACGGCCATTGCCGCTTGAGCTACCCCATGTGGACTAAAATAATAAATTTTGAAATATACCCTAAAATTACATTTAATCAATTAAGAAATTCTCTTCAACTATGTGAATAATAATTAATTATTACAAAAACCATATAGGTCACAACAATGTCATTACACTTCAAAATCTTGAAAATATATCACAAAAATGAGGATGATTGTCTTTGTTGTTATAAGCTCTCCTTGCATTAGAAAGGACAGAAAAAACTTGCGAAATGAAATGGTGCACGTGCTAAAAAAAATCTTTAAACAAATAATTACGACACATGAAGTGATCTACCACCAAGAAAAGAGATTGCATGGCCAGCACAAGTATGATAACAATAAAAGACGAGGCGAATGATTTAGGTCAGGTTGGCATCACAGAGAACGGTGGGTGGAAAAAAAACCTTTGGTAAAGGGTTAGAAGTAAACACCACATGGTTAAAGAACTTGTGGATTCCCATCAAGATATACTCGAAATAGCTAACTCCAATGGCTCCAGTGAAACTCAAACAGTAAGCAATGGGGCACCCCCAAAGCCATAGGGTGTAGGGAAAGAAATTTCATGGAGTTGAAGAGAAGCTTGGGGTTTCATAACTCTGAATACCAATAAAATGAACGACGGCCACTATCTAACATGCCACTCATTAAAAGCCACATTAATTTTTCCCTTGAGTTTATTGTCATTGCATTGGGTTTTGGAGCCCATATGCAGCCACGAGGCATTGTCAATCGCATAGGGAACCCCAAAATCTAAGTTCAAACCTAAGTTTTTTTCTATGAAGGTAAAAATATTTGATGTGCAGTTAAAAATAATATAATGAGTGACATAATAATAGTATATGAGTCTCAATATATCATGATTTTTATGTTAATATGAGATTGGTGATTTGTGTTATTAATATAATGGTTGAATGGTTTCTTAGCATTCCCCTTTTCTTCTTAATATTAAGATTGATTCACAATAACATATAAGTTTTAATGTGATTCTTATGTCAATAGTCATAGCAATAAGAGAATGATGTATCCTATGAGTATTATGGTTAAATAGATACTTACTCAAACTCCTCTCTTCCTTTAAGTGTTGATCCATGGTAACATATGAGTCCCAACATGATCCTTATGCTAATAGGGGTAGCCATAAGGGAGGTGTGTCTCCTACTAACTCAATGGTTAAATGTTCTCTTACTCAACCTTCTCCTCTTAGCATTGATTTATGATAGCATATTAGTTCTAACATTATCCTTATGTCAATGGGTTAGCCACAAGGGAGTTGTGTCTCCTCTAACTCAATGGTTAAAATATTCCTTTACTCAACCTTCTCCTCATCCTCCTATGTGGGATGTGTTGTGTGGATGAAAGTATGTGAAACAATAGTGGGAGGGCACCTTGGAATTGTTTTTATGACTATAGCATCTCTCATCCTCTCTCCTCTCAAATCTATAGATATTAGTCCAAGACCTAACTTTGTGACTTTGTCATTATACAAATTTTAATGTGGTTTTCTATTTTTCAACTCTTTGGGAATTCAATGTTATGTACAAGCATTATTTTTCGTGAGGCGTGAAGAATGTGGAAACCCAAACGTACAATCTTTTCATTCTTCTAAGATGGAGGAAGATTAACATATATGTCTAGAACGACTTCATTCAAAGATTTATCCTACAAAATTAGCTTTATTCTATACTCTTGGTCTAATTCTAAATAATTCTCGAGCCCTTCCCTTCTCTCCATCTCATGGAGAAGCTTGTAAGTTCACAATCATGAAGTTTCTCAACCTAATCTCTCTCGCTATGAACTTGGCTCCCACACAACTATAGAGAATTGTGATTGTTATTGACACTATTAAATATGTGCGATAAGTTCAAAATTGTGTGAAAAAAAACTTCAAGGAATATAATTGAAGTTGTGAGAGCTAGCTCATTTCTGGTGTTAAGGTAAGAGGATGCATGAAGAGCCTAAGTTGGATCAAAACTTATGGAAGCCAACAAAGCTAATTATCATCTCTACATAAAAGTAATGAGTCACATTTTGATTCTATGATATTGTGAAGAAGTCGCAAGTGTCCTGCTATCCTTAGGATGAAAATGATTAAATTAAATGTGGCTTTTATCTTCTCTCAAGTCCTTGTTTCTTTGAATTAGTCATGTTAACCCAACACCACATGTTTGTTTAAATTAATCATATCAACCTACCACTGCATGAGATGTTTATGGGTACTTTACAAATTACGAAACAAGGAAGATATAAACAACTAGTGAAGTGGATTCAATGGCCAATTTGGAAAGCTTTTATTTTATTATTAATTAAAATGTACAATATTGTTATAAAAAAGCAACTAGCCACATCGATTCAATGGGCAATTCTAATACTAAATAAAGTGAACCATTTTGTTTTTCGTTGCAAAATTCATAATAATTTTAACCCACAAGTTTGGGAGGAAGGAATTTTATTTTTTACTTTATATCTTTGAGAAAAAATGTGGGTCTCTCTCATCATATTAATAGATTATCTTATGAGTAAATTCACAATAAATTTTATTAATAAAAGTAACCATTTCATATATATATAGAATTTTATCAAAACCTTCAATAAATGGATAAAGCAAAATATAAATATATTATTATTTAACAAAATGTAGAATAATAATAAATTTATGCTTATTATTTATTAAATTCATCTCTTTTACCTTAAAAGTTAGATGTTTAATTTTTCATATTATTTTAGATATATTAAGTTACATGACATGACACTTTTATCTTTTATATTATTTATAGTTGTTATTTATAGAATGTATTACAAGTTTTCTCTCTTTCACAAAGAGTAACTATCTATTTTTTGTTATATGGAATTGAAACCATGAGATAGTCACTTCAATTTTTCTCACAAATACACACTGAGTCAAAAACAAACTAGTTATAGTAAAACCCTATTAATCTTCCAAGGCAACAACCCGAATGACATGTAAAAAATAGCACATATTAAAAAGAACATGACAATAATTGTAAATCTATGTTATATTAAGTTATATTACATAATTATTAAATTAAGTAAAACCAATACATTTTGAGTAAACACTCCACTTTCATTGGACATAAATGATACACAAAGAAATTGCTTTAAAAAAAAGAATGTTTTAAAATAAAACTAATAATAATATGATCATTTAAAAAAATATAAACAATTTAATGGGATATTTTGAGTGTTCGAGTGATTTGAGAGTCATATAAGAGGTCTCACAATTAATTCCAGAGTTAATTTTTCATGTTATGTCATTTGATGCCCTTGTTATATTCAATGTCATGGTATGTTCCAATAGTGTATTTACACTAGATATGATCCACGGATTACAAAAAGGTGTCTAAGGAATTTTTTTCGCAAATTTTACCAAAAAAACATAATCAAAATAAGTTTTATAAAATTAAAAAAATACTATACATGCACATATAAAAGAAAGTAATTTACTTTGAAGAATGTATGATTTAGAGAAGAATAAAAAAGATTTAATTTGTAAATAACTTATTTTTAAATTTATTTTTGAGGATGCATGTGTCCATCACTGGGAAAACTAGGAAGTGGGAGTTGTCGACCTAGTCTGCATGAATCCTTTTCATTGAAACCTTAGTCACCACCAACCATATGCTTCTTTGTCAATGGACCTCTCAAACTTGGATCTTGCAGGAGGACCTTCCCAAATTAATATTGAAGCTACCTTCTAGGCTTTCATTAGTTCTCTTTGTCAGTTGGTGGGAAAGCCTCAACTCTCAAAATTGGTCAAGCACACAGATTTCATTTCGGAAGCTTCTCTCATAGAAGTTGTTGAGTCTCAAATCTGTGTCCCCGGCTAAAAGGGTTCCAATCAATGAATTTATTGGGTTATGGCCATCCCCTCATTCCATGGACATATGGATGAAAAAAAACTAGATGGCTATGATTATAGGAAATATTTCCTATTACTTTTGCAGATAATGGTTTTACAACTTTATGTTTTGATTTCAAGGAAGATCGAGACCTAATATCCATAAATGGCCCCTATTTGATGGATTATAGGGGATCTCAACAAATGGATCCCTAATTTTGATTTCAATATTGATGTTCCCTTTGTGGTACCGATGTGGGTTTTCCTACCTGACCTTCCTCTTCACTATTGGAATGATTAATCTTTAAGCTTGATTGGGAATGCACCAAGTAAATACATAGATAGATCTAAGCCAAAAGCTAGAATATTTACTGGCACACATATCTTGGAGTAAAGCTAAAAAAGGTTTGTCTGAAGTGGTTAAGCTTACTTTAGATAACTAGAGACATTTGCAAAAGCTTGACCATGAGAAACTCTCATTTAAATGCAAGATATGTCATGTCTACAAACATTATGTGAAGGATTATTGAAAGGCAATGTTGATATGAACCCATTGTAAAAAACAAGAGAAATGGAAAATATGTAAGAGCACAACATCTTCCACTAAACATTTAACACAAGCAACAACCTCATCCTCTATGGCTCATTTTGGAAAGGGAGAGCTTATATATCATAAATATGATGTATTGTATTAAAAAAATCCCATAGTTATTTCCTTGTGGACGTTACCTTCCTCTCAACAAGTTATGACTCACATGGATAAGTCATTCCTCAACTTGATTGGCACTCCTTTGATCAATCCTCCTCTATTCAAAGGTGCACCTAAGACTGTCTCCAAGCCCCCCTTAAATAAGGTCTCTCCAAGTGCATCATTTATCATATATCACTTTATATATCATAGATATGATGTATTGTATTAACAAAACCCCATAGTTCTTTCCTTGCAGATGTTACCTTCCTCTCAACAAGCTATGATCCACATGGATAAGTCATTCCTCAACTCGATTGGCACTCCTTTGATCAATCCTCCTATATTCAAAGGTGCACCTAAGACTGTCTCCAAACCCCCCTTGAATAAGGCCTCTCCAAGTGCATCATTTATCTTATATCACCCTCCTTTGTCATCTTCCTTAAGTAAACCTTCGCAACCCTCTAGGGTTGTTATGAGGCAAAAATATCAAAAATTAGAGGATGATGAATTGGAAGATGATATGTTTCCTAAGGAACATGGAAGGAAATCTTACAAAGAAGAAAGGGAAGAAGTGATTAATAAAGAAAGAAAAAAATGTTGTATTGTAAGAGTATGATGGGTAGAAGCAATAAGTACATAACCACAAGAAATATAGGAATGCAAAAGAATCTAGAAAATGAAGGAACTAATAAACATTTAGTTAAATAATAATAATGGTCTCCTAGAATTGTCAAGGAACTGGAAGCAAGTATAAAATAGAAGCATTCAAATGCCTTTTGAGAACAAATCCTCGTGATGTACTACTAATCTATGAGACTAACATATTGCATTATGATAAGTTAAAAATAAGAAAGATGATTTGGCACGAAAGTGAAGGCATGGCTATTTCTTCGAGAGGAGCTTCGGGAGAAATTTGCACCATATGGAACATTCTAAAATTTGAAGCTATTCAAATCAAAGAACACAATGTTGGGTATATATAGATTTGGAATGTAAATATTCAGATGACCACTTTAAAGTCTTTAACAGTTATGCTCCCTTGTAATAAAGAGACAAGCAAGAATGTTAGCATTCTATTGAAGAAATAAGAGAAATTCTAGATATGGAACATTGTATACTTGTTGGATGTCTTAACATGGTATTAACATCAAAAGAAAAGTAGGAGGAAACATTGTATAAGATCCCTTTAGGAAAAAATATGAGGATCTCATCGTTAACGGGATCTATTTGATGTCAAACCAAAAAGGCGAAGATTTATGTGGACAAACAAAAGAACAAGATTTGGTCATATTCCAACTCGACTAGATCAACTTCTTATTCATGGTTACTTTCTAGAGGAAGATATGAGATAAATTTTTCTATTATACCATTTGAGCTTTTGATCATAGGCCAACGTCATCTACCTCAAATATTAAGAATTATATCAAAATATTTTCTTTTTCTTTTTTAAATATTGTATATTTAATTCACCAACTCGTTAATTTTTTTTGTTTCTTAAACAAAGCATTATTGTTCTACACCTCCCCCCCCCCCAAAAAAAAAAATCACAATTGTACTTAAATGAAAAGGCATCCATTCCCATCTCTATCTATGCATTTATCCACCACTGGTTAAGGTAACATAGATGTCCTTCTTGAGTTACTTTTAACAAGATAAAATAAACTTATTTTCCTAAGTCTCTATTTGTTTCCCCTAAGCTCTTTAGGCTTCCCCACCTAAGCCTAGGTCATATTTGCAACTTATAATAAAAAAAATGGGTTTCCATTAGGCATTTATCATCACGTATTGAATCACCAAACATGTATTCATATATAATTTATATTAACTATCTCTTCCCGTGGCCTGACACCATGATTTAATAAAGGTTCAAAAACGATTTTACCACTACACCCTTGGCATTAGTTTGTTAAAGTTTTGTTGTGGATGTGAATCCTTTTCTAGCACATTTGTCTAATGCTATGTGGATGCCACATTGTTTTAGACCATGTGGCCTACCAAAAATTGAACAACATAGAATGTTTTTTATGGTTTTGAGGGTGAGGGTCTTCTTGAGGAGTAGTTAGGTAACTACTCCCCCCCCCCCACAACCTCCGACTCTACCACCATTGGAATCAAACAGCTTTGGTGTTCTTAGCTCTGGAATTCGAGGGTTTGAGGGTTTACTCTTCCCTTGGCTATTTAGTCACTAGACAAGTATACAAACATTTCCTTGCCTACTTGGTCATAATCCTCTTTTCAGAACACTACCCAATAAGATTGAAGGGGGGTTTTCACAACATCAACAATGCAATTTTTTACTACAGGTATGGTCAGTCGATAATTCTTTCCACGAGTTATGAGCTAATTCTTTAGAGTTATTTTTTTCGTTTTCCTTGTAACGCAGTCCTCTCACATTTACCCAAGCTAATTGATCCATTAGGGTAAACATGTGATGAGAGGCTACTATGATGTGATTCAACTCCCCAAGTACAGTTAAGGAAGTGGAAACGACAAACAAAATCAAACTGGCCTTCCCCAAGAGGTAACCAACCCTTCTAGGTGCTTAACCCATGAGACAACTTAGGTTTTTATTAACCTAGAGCCTTAGTCGCTCCCATGACAAGGAATGCATGCGACAAAATCCTTCTAGTAACTCCCACATCAAGGGTATGCTAGAGACTATGGACTTTTCCAAATAGTTCTAAGCCAGCAACCTCAAATTTTGTGCCAATTTTTAAGGGTGACGACTCTGGCCACTATCGAGAACTTCATGAAACCTTCAAAAATGATAACTAACAATGGAACAAAGGTACTAATGCTAACTCTTGATCAATGACTTGACTAGGCCCTACTAGGAAAAATATTGGGGCGGGGGTGAATCAATATTTTCAAATCATTACACTTTTCAATTTCATATCCAGATTTATGTACGCGAATTTACTGAAGGGAACCCCCGTATGTACGCAAATTTTATTAAGACAGCTAGTGTATATCTAGTAAACTTACTTTTCAATTAATTCATCTTTTGTTTATCTTGAGCTAGTGCATCAGTACTCCATTAAACATTAAATAAGCAGTAACCATGTGCAGTAAGAACAAAATAAACCATCATGCATAAGCAACACATCAACACCAAGATTTTTAGGTGGAAACCCAATGTGGGAAAAAACCATTGTTGTTGTCGTCTCCGTCTTCATCTTTTATTATAATGAAAAACTTCTTACAATCTTATATCGGCGCATACTCATACTAGCACATAGGCACCCACTTGTTGAAGGCTACAACCTTCTCTTGTTCTCTAGCACCCACTAGCAGCGAGCTCCAACCTCTGATCTCGTTTACCGGCACCCACCAAAAGGGAGATCCAACTCCCTCAACAAATTTACCAACTACCACTAGAAGGAAGCTTCAACTCCCTCACTGAACGCTCCAACCCTCAACACCTCCATGGACAATGTTTCATAAATTTTCATACAGGATCCATCTTCTACAAAACATCACAACTTGTGCCATGTTTCATCATATTTTTAGACTTGACCCACTACCATCATTTAAGCCCAAAAACCAAACATCAAAAATGAAACTGACCACTACAACAAATCACTCAATCATCAATTGAAACAACCAATCTCTGACCCAACTAAATCTACCAATCATTGAACTAACTGAGACCCAAATCAACAAAATTATTCTCAAACAAACAAGAACAGTTAGATCACTGCAACCAGGGTACTAATACAGAACCCAAACATTGCATCAATTTACTAAATCAACTGAAAGCCCTCGTCAATAAAATATCAGAATATATATGCTACTTTCTTGTAGCGAAACACGTGTATGTGCGACTTCCTTGAAGCATACCTGCGTACAAATCTCAAAACATTGAACCTTGAAACTGAACCATTGTCACTCTAAAACAAACATTGAATCATACACAAATCCACTGCATCATTCTAAAATAATCACAGAACTATCCCCGATCTTCAATCACAAACATCTAGTATCTTCATCATTCTTCAATCAATCAATCCTCATGAAAAACATCACTATTAAGCCCAGATCATCAAGTAAGACTTCATTGAAAACTAACATAAACACAACAAAATAGATTAAACTGATCAAACATATTTTTTAACAAAACCCTAGCTTATATATGTGCTTTCCTCAAAACATTTTCGCGTGTATACGTGTTTCTCCATATTCAAACCCGCATACAGATATGAATATATATACGCGACTTACCAGTGTTAAACTCGCGTGTGCATGCGCCTTTCAGGTTATCAAACCCATGTACAGATCTGCAATTGCTAGCACGAACCTTCATTGCACAACAAAACTTCAGACATACCCAGATCTTGGCATACAAAAAAAAAAAAATAAATATATATATAATAAATATATATATATATAAAATAAAAATAAATCACACGTCAAGACATTATCATCATTGATTAAATCACCGCATAATCAACATTAACATTTCATATCTATTGGATCTTATCCATCATCAAATTCTTGGGTGCATACTTAGTTTTAGATCAAGCAAATCATTAACAACCCATTACATGCATATTTTCTTTAGATCTAACTATTCATAAAATATTCATCACTTGCACACCCAAACACTTTGATCTTCATCTCCTTATATAGCTTAGCTCTTATCCAATACCACAGGTCAAAACCATACTAATGTCGATGGTATTCTAAGACGGGATCAAATATTTGTTGTTGGGATCAATGCCACAAGCCAATACCATAGGTCAATACCATGGCAAAGACCCTTGGTATTTAGAATACCATGGTGTGGAATATGTATGCGCCTTTGCTTCTTCATATCCTTG
Organism: Pinus taeda; assembly: GCA_000404065.3. Classification (NCBI taxonomy): domain Eukaryota; kingdom Viridiplantae; phylum Streptophyta; class Pinopsida; order Pinales; family Pinaceae; genus Pinus; species Pinus taeda. Next base: position 58,190 of record APFE030177515.1, read on the forward strand.
TGTGTACGCAACTTTTCTTTACAAAACACACGTATGCTCTACTTTTCTCCACCAAAACTGAGTGTGTACGTGACTTTGCTTCATAGAATCTGTGTAGAGTCGACTTTGCTTCACCAAACCTTCGTATACTTCTTCAAACTGTTGAAAAGTGTGCAACAAGAAATGCTAAATTTAGAATGTGCTAAAAATAGACCTGCTAAAAATAGCATGTATAAAAATAACAGTTTGGCCAGTGAGGTCATTGGCCACATTGGGTGAGAGGTGAAACTGCTAAAAATAGAAAGGTCTAAAAATAGCATTTCTGGGTCCCTTCTTATTAATAGCAGTCCCTAGTCTATCTATAGGAAGTAAAATTAATTTTGGTCTTAAGAGCAGTTTAAAATATTAATTAATTAATCTCCATGAGTTAATTAATTATGAAAAATTAAACTTGAAGTTTTTGTGAGATCATGCAATTATTTTCTCCCTTGATTTAGGAATTTATCCCTTGATTAAAGGAGATAAGGTTTAGTTCTATAATGAGAGAATCAGTTGACTTAGTTCTAACTAGCCAAGCCCAGTTAGATTATTTTAACAAGTTGTTAAAATAATAAAATATAGTTTGTTAATGCTTGCATGCATGTGACAACTATTATTTTAGATAACTGAGGATTTACTCATGGATAACTGTTGCATGTCAGTTCTGTCAGGACCCAGTTGAGATCAAATGTGGGGCAGTGTACTATCAGGTGCTCAACTATTTCTAGTAAGTATTTTTTGCATGGTTGAGGAACTAGTGTTCTCAAGGTATACGTAGTTGGACCATTTGTTGTTTTTGGTATGTTGGAATTAATAGCATATGCTTTTGCTATTATTTCCTAAGCAAACTACGTAAGGACCATAGGGAAAGCCTATATAAACAAGGCTTGGGTGATTCATGAGACATATCTTCACATCTTCATAGTTCATTGAGAACTGAATAGCTTGAGAGCTAATTCTTCTTGTATTGTGAAGAGGATTTCCACTTGATTGATAATACATGGTTGGGGTTTTATGCTAGTGCTTTCCCCTGGATATATCTTGTGTTATGTGTGATTAATTCTCCTTATCAGTTATGCATGTTTCTACTTGATGTTGCTCATGATTTCGATTATGCTTCCGCTTAATGTTTTGTAGAAGTAGAACAAGTATTATGCTTCAGGACATTGCATATATCGGTTTGTTCTACAGGTGAAATTTCTACATGGTATCGAAGCACAGGTGATCAAGCAAGAACATTATACTAGCAGGAGGAATTCGAAGTTTCTTATTCTTGATATAGATCTCAAGTTCTTATCACATCTATTTCATCGATGGCATTTAATGGTTTGAGGCTTGAGAATGCCCT
>APFE030177520.1:0-55295 GCA_000404065.3 Pinus taeda
AACCGAACCGGCCCAGTCAGAATCTGTGTAACCACTGAGTATAGGATCGGAACTGCGAGTGTATAGAAGTCCATAATCAGAAGTGCCACGCACATATCTTAGCACACACTTTGCTGATATCCAATGATCAGCTTTAGGAGCGGACATGAAGCAGGAAATGTAGCTCACTGAAAAACTGATGTCTGGTCTGGTGGCAGTAAGATAGATAAGACTGCCTACTAATTGCCTGAATAAAGTTTCATCCACAGGAGGAGAGGATGACTGAGCTGAAAGTTTGAGCCCTAGTTCCATAGGAGTCGTGGCTGGTTTGCAATCCTGCATTCTGAACCTGTCCACAAGATTCTTGGCATACTTGGACTGAGAGAGAAAGATGTGATTCTCAGTCTGCCAAACTTCAATCCCCAGACAATAGTGAAGAAGTCCCAAGTCTGTCATATCAAAAGTTCTGCACAAGTCTTGTTTGATCCCATGGATCAAATGTGCAGAGCTGCCAGTAATGATAAGGTCATCTACATAGACAACCACAAACAAAATATCATCATCAGTGTGCTTGATATACAGATTTGCATCAGATGGGCTTCACTGAAAACCATGATCTGTCAGGTACTGATCAATTTCATGTACCAAGCCCGAGGAGCTTGTTTCAATCCATAGAGAGCTTTGGCTAATCTACACACTTTCTGTTCTTGACCGGCAATCTTAAATCCTGGACGCTGTGTCATGTAGACTTCTTCCTGTAAGTCACCATTTAGGAAAACACTTTTTACATCCATCTGATGAACTTTCCATTTAAACTGAGCTGCTAGGGCAAGGACAAGACGTATGGTACTCATTTTGGCTGTAGGAGCAAAAGTCTCCTCATAGTCAATGCCTTCTTTCTGTGAGAATCCTCGAGCCACAAGACGAGCTTTATACTTGTCTAGAGTTCCATTGGCTTTGTACTTCACTTTATATACCCATTTGTAGCTAATGGGCTTTTTTCCTTCAGGAAGATCAGAAAGGGTCCATGTATGATTTTTCTGAAGACTCTGAAATTCAGCGTCCATAGCCCGTTCCCATTCAGGTGTACCCTTAGCCTCTGAGTAAGTTTGAGGCTCAAAGATACTGTGTATATTAGCCATAAGTGCAAAAATTACTGTAGACTGCTGTGTGCTCTTATGTCTAGACGTGCGTCCTTCAAGAAGTTCATCATCCCGAAGATCACCAATGGTTTTAGCCCACCATTTTGGTCGAAGAGTAGAGGAACTAACATTAGGAGGAGAAGAAGAGGGGTCAAGAGCAATAGGAGCAGCAAGAGAAGTGTTATTTTCCGGAGGAAGCTCAGGCAGTGTATTATCAAACATTGATACTGCATTATCCCTCCCATCAGGTGGACTTACCGGAAGAAGAACACTGTGAGGCTGATCTGTAGAACACTGCTCAGAAGAAGAAGACTGAAAGAATCCTCTGTCTTCATCAAATACCACATCCCGACTGAAGCTAAGACGACCAGTGTCAATATCTATTAGTCTATAGGCCTTGTGGTGATCACTGTACCCTGTCATCATGAGTTTCTGGCTTTTGGGATCCAACTTGGAGCGCTTAGCAGCTGGAATCCAAACATATGCAATTGAACCAAATACTTTGAGGTGATTGATCTTAGGCTTACGACCAGACTACACTTCTTTGGGAGTTTTCCCTTAACAGCCTGAGTGGGTGATCTGTTAAGAAGATAGACATCAGTAAAGACTGCTTCAGCCCAGAATTTGTTGGGAACATTCTTGTGCTGTAACATGGAGCGAGCCATTTCAACAACCGTGCGGTTGCGGCGTTCAACAACACTGTTCTACTGAGGGGTGTAGGGTGTAGTGAACTGGCGTTTTATGCCATGAGTATCACAAAAGTTGGAAAAAGCAGAAGAACAAAATTCCCCCCCGTTATCTGTCCTAAGAGTCATGATATCATAGCTAGACTCTTTTTCAACTAAGGTTTTAAACTTCTGAAAAATACTAAATGCATCAGATTTATTTTTTAGAAAATATACCCACATCTTTCTACTGAAATCATCTACAATAAGCAAAAAATATTTGCAAGCAGTGATAGAAGATGTTTTCATGGGACCACAAATATCAACATGAATTAGCTGGAGTACCTTAGATGCGCGCCAGGATTCTCCATTCGTGAATGAAGACCGATGTTGTTTTCCAGCTTGACACGCGCCGCATACGCCCAACTGCTGAGTCTGAATATCAGGTAACCCTGACACAAGTCCTTCCCGAGAGAGCTGAGAGAGATACTGCATGTTTAGGTGCCCATATCGCTGATGCCATAAAGTGTTGATGGGAGAAGCACGAGCTGCTAGAGCCACTTCTGGAAAATTTCCAGTGTCAAGAAGCCTGTATAGACCATGATCTTCTAGGCCAACAGCAACTGTAAGATTAGTCTCCCTGTCGATAATAGAGCATTTGTGCACACTGAATACTACATCAAGCTGAGGGGAGTTCCTCATAATCTGACTGACGGACAGCAGATTAATTTCCATCCCAGGAACATAGTATACATTCAGGAAGATAAGTGTGCGTCCACCAGACTGAATTTGAACTGTACCTCTGCCATCTACTGTGTATTTTTCACCTCCTCCAAATACCACGGAATCACTAAAAGGTGAGAAGTCAATAAACCAGTCACGCCTGTGAGAGAAATGGCGTGATGCACCAGAGTCAATGTACCAGGCAGATGATGGAATATGATCGGAAGACCTTTTAGCCATAAAAGCATAAAAGGCAAAATCTGTCTGCTCGGAATGTTCTGCAACATTTGCTGTCTGATGAAGTCCTCCCTGTTTCTTCTGTTCAGAAGCAATTCTCTGTCGGCAATCTTTTTTCATGTGACCAAATTTGTGACAGTAGTTACACTGCACAGTTTTCTTCCTAGCGGGATCAAAACACTGAGAAGGACCTTTCTGCTGAAAGGACTGAGATGACTGATATTTGGCAGCAAAGGCATTTTCTGAAGAAGCTGATGTTGCACCACTACCAAACTGTTGTTTCCATCAATCCTGCTGCATAAGTTTGGTGCATAAATCTAGGAACTTTAGATCAACATTAGTGGCAGTAATGCTTAGAGTTTCTATAAAGTGCTCATAAGATAGTGGTAGACTTTTCAGAGTGACGACTACCAGATCTTCTTCCTCCATGGTGCGACCAATGGCTTCGAGCTGATCTCGAATATCTTTAATCTTGTTGAGATGTTCCTGTAAAGACATATGTTCGTGAATCATGATGGAGAACAATTGATTTTTGAGAAAGAAGGCTCTGTTTTTGTCGGATGTCTCGTGAAGGTCCTTCAACTGTTGCCAAATCTCAGCAGCTGTCTTGCCAGAAGGAATCTGTGGTAACTGATCATCAGCGACAGAGAGCTTGAGAAGCATAACTGCCTCTCGATTTCGATCATCAAACTTGTCTTGATCGGTGCCAACTGTACCAGGACGGAGCTCCTTTTTGAGAACGAGCTGGTCAAGACGCCTATATTCAAAAATGGTTAACATTCTCTGTTTCCAGATGTTATAGTTTGTGCCATTGAAGCGTTGACTACCTTCCAGCATCAGATTGGTTAGTGAAGCCATCTGTTTGTTTCCCAAGAAAGTAATAAGAAGATCCGACTGATTTGGACAGAATCTGACAGATGCTGGTATATAACAAATCGAACTTGAGAAGCACAGTTTTATTTTAAGTAATCACTGAGAAAAAAAAATTCTGAGTTTGTGCTACCAGCCTACCACTGCTGAATAATGGCTATAAAACTAATATCTCATTGTTTTGATCGCTGTCCAACTGTACGTTCTTCAAAAAAAAATTCCACAGCACTATAAAGAAATATACTACGCACCATAAGAATCTGGAAACAAGGCTCGGCCTTAAATACCCAAATTTCTGAAAGTGGCTCTCTTATTTACTGCTAGAAATTGAACGACTCAGCCAAGAAACTGTAATATAAAATACGCCACAGTGTAATGGCAAAACTAACCTTGGTATTCACGACCTTTGGTGGCGGCTCCATTGACTTTTACCGTAGAAAAAAAATAAATCCGTGCTCACAAATATACGCAGTTGAAATGTGCGTATATCCAAAAGATGCTGTAACGCGGGTGACCCAAGTTCGATCCACAATTAAAAGTTCCCCTCAGAGTTGGGATTGGCAGGTCAAGAAACTTCTTCGCGCTTGACAGATGGAGGGTTCAATATAAATATCAGTGCTGTTAACACATGTTGTTACTCGAGTGACCCTGGTTCGATCCACGACAAGGGTGACCCGTGCTCTGGTGCTGGTACAGGTGCATACGCTGGCGACGGAAAACTGGAACCACTTAAGTTGGCTTCCACAGATTTGGCCGGAAAAAAATTGCTGGAATTACCTCGAAATATCGTGCACCGCCTGTTGTTTCTCTAGATTCCTACACGCTGTCCAGAGCACAAAAGAACCCGTGAGCCGGATGAAATTTACCGTCGTGCCTATAAATATAGCTCACGTAAAAAAAATTCCGTTGCCACCCGATGCACGCCAAAATGAAATACGTATACAGGGATTGTCGTTCGTGGAAAAAATATCGAGAGGCTGCAATGATAGAAGTCGATGTATTTTGTAACGTTGGCAAATACGACAGAAATGGCACACGTTGTGTGCAGATGCGCGAGTGGTTTGACGACCGGAATCACACTTTCATACCCTGGGCAAACTGAATCGATTCCAACATTGATACCAGCAGAACGGAAGTGGCCTGTGTCGTTTCTCAATATTATGACGCTGTCGTTGCGCACCCTTTAATATACACAACGATTTGACAGTCGGGCAACTGAAAAAATCCCCAGCGCTACACAAATTGCAGCCACGAGAAAAAAATTTAAACTAGCTAAAAAGTTCTTTCGAAGAATCCACTTCTGTATCGAGATAGACGACTGTAAGCTTTTATCACAGTGAGCAAAGCCGGAGCTAAGACTCAGTGAAGGCTATCTGGCTTACAGAGGGCTCGACCTTAGAAAGGAATGACAGAAAGAACTCAAGAGATTTAGAATGCAGAGAGAATAACTTCTCAAGAAATCTCTTTTTCTGGCTCTGATACCATAAAACAGTGTGAAACACGCATATGGATTTCCAAATGAATTGATTGAATTAATTGAGCAACAATACTCAATAATAATACAGAGATATTTACAAAGATAGAAACATCAAGTTTCTATGTAAAGAATCAGTTTCATCTAAGAAACTGCTAAAAGAATAAAATTAGTAACAGCTAAAAGAATGAGCATTAAACTAAATTAGTATTATTCTAATATGTATGAATTATGAATACCTCCCTAGTTAAGAGGGAGTGTTGAAAAATGTAACTAGGTTCGGTCTTCATAATGACGTGTAATTATGATTTTATGTAGTTGATAAAAGAAGAAAATAAAATTATTTTTGTAATGCTTGTCTCATGGGTTTCATGAGCAAGGAATTTTGTTTTTAGTTAAGCTCCCATTGTGAGCTCTTAAGATTGATCATAAAGTCAATTGAATCAATGTCATGTATGAAAGACCCTTCTTAGGCATGTTACATATGTATGTGACTCATTCAAAGAGTCAAAAGACCCTCCAAGACCAAGCTCAAGTACCTCCAACAAGCTAGCCTTAAATGGAGCAATGAAGCTACATCAAATGACATGTCGGCCTAGGACTCTCTCAAGTCAGCTTATATTGATGGACAAAACATTATAAATAGGATAGCTCGGCCTCCATTTGAGGACAAGAAATTCGATCAAGCAAGTTTGCAATAAGAAGTGTGAAAACATCAAGAAAGAAGCCTCATCATCAAGCGAAGGAGGGGGCAAGATAACCGAGTTCATTTGGATTTGTTTTAGGGCTAAACTCTTCCACACATGCAAGATTTCAGAACTGTCTATCACAGAAAGGGCCAAGGTACTACAGTCATCTTGAGAAGGCAGATTTGGAAAGGAATCAAGTAAGCGAAGAAGGTTGAAGGTTAAAGTTTCTCAAGGACCAAATTTAGGGCTTCTAAAGTAGGGCCGAAAAGTTGCAAGTTCGATTCAAGAAGTCGTGAAAGAGCCTCGATCTGAAGGACAGCTGAGAAAGGGGAATAAGCAAACAGTTTGACCATCATTGACTCAAGTAAGAAGAAGAGGTCAAAATAAGAAGTTTTGTGACTTGGTCTTGGAGAGGTCAAATTGGTCAAGGGTCTTGGTCTTGGTATTCTTCAATTGAAGTCTATATAAGAACAATTCGTCTGGGTTTTCATCTGAAGCTAGAGAGGTTTTGGCCCCGGCTGATTGCCTACATTTTGTGTCTCTTGTCTCTTTATTGTTTATGCATTGGTAGTTGTTTGATGAAGAAGAACACAATAATAATCCAAGTAAAGAGAAGATCCTAATCTAAAGAAGTAAAAAGCATTCACAAGCACTTATCATAAGAAGAGAAATCACCTCATTTCTATGACCTATATTTCTCAACGGTAACTACAACAATCCACAGAAGATTAATCTAGGATGGGCGGATCCATTCTCAGTTCGAAAATTTTGTTTATCACTCAAAGAATCATATTGTCTTATATCAACGAAGATGGCAGTTCCGAGACAAGAAGACATTCGAAAAAGAAAACGAGATCAAACTTTTTCATCAATAAGCTTGGAGGACAAATCTTTCTGAAGAGGAAGGCAATGTTATCAATATAATTTATATAAAATTAATGTAAACAATAACAATCATAATTAATGTTTAATTAACTAGTAATTAGTTGTGAAGAGGCATGTCCCTGCGGGCATGACCGTTTGTGAAGGGGTGCCTGCCTAGGTATATAAGCAAGCCCTCACCCTCATTTGTAATCATCTCATATCTTCTATATATTTCTTATGTAATATATTTGTCCTATAATGGATATTTTTATATACCATATCTTCTGAGTATTCTAGTGTGTATATGATTTTCTGAGAATTCTTTCATCGTGAAAAAATATGTAATATACTTTCATGATAAGCTAGATGAAAAAATGTGTAATGTACTTTCATGAAAAGCTAGGTGACTTTTAAAGAACTGATTTGTGAAGATCTATGCTATTTATTCTAATTCTAACGAATAAAACATATAAAATAATATAAATATAATGTAAATGATAATAATCATAAATAGTAATTAGTTAAGCTAGTAATTAGGTTGAAGAGGCATGTCTGATAGGACATGACTCTTCATGAAGAGACACTTGCCCGATATAAAAGCAAGCCTCTCGTTCTCATTGTATATCAATTCATTCTTATTCATACTTTTAATATATAATATTTGTATCCTCATGGATATCTTGATATTCCAAGTCTTCTAGAGTAATTAATTTGTAGATGGAACTTTGTTCACTTTATTTGGTGTCAAAGAAGCCGATCCTCTGGCATCTTCACCGCTGCATAGAGCCATGCTCTTCGATCCAGGCCCTTGGCCATCAAGATTTCGTCAACATTGTTGTCGTCAAGTTGAAGTGTTTCGCTGCAAAAAGTTGGAGTTTCTCCCTATCGCCAATTAGGCCTTTGGCCATTGAAAAAAAAGTATTAGAAAAAAAACAGTTACTAAAAAAAGAAATATATTTATATAAAGTTATAAGCAAACACTAGCCGCAAGGAAAAACTGCGGCCGTCGAGCAACCTCACCCTGCCACTGTTGTGGCCCTACCACAGCTCCCTCCGTCACCCATACCCCACTGCCCTATCATCACTCTCTACAACAATCATCAAACTATTCGCTGACCACTGTACTGTGCCATCTGCTACCAGTCAGACTTAATTACGTTGCCCTATCATTATTACGCTGCACAGTACTATTCATATAGACACCATCAACCTCGCACCTTTTGGATAGTCGTACACATCCGTTCATTGAAAATAAGAACCATTAACATAATCACATTTTGTTCTATAATAGTCTTGTGTTATATATATATATATATATATAAAATTAAAAATATACTGCCCATCATAAATTTTTACAATTCTTGCTCTTACATTAATTACCCACCTATAATGTCATGCCCACTCATCTTAAACTTTTAATTCCCTTTTGGAGGAAGGTTAATTCAAAAGAGTTTAACAAGGTTATTCGGGGAAAAATAAAAAAGATTATAAATAAAAATATATATATATATATATATATATATATATATATAAGAGAAAATTATATAAAAAAGGAGTAATTTATTAAAAAATAGTTAAAAAAAAAAAAAAAATAAACTATTAAAAGGGTAAAAAAAAAAAATTAAAAATATATATATATATATATATATATATATATATAGTAGAAGTAACATTAATTAATTAAAATAATATATTTTAATTAATTAATTTTTTAAAAAGAAGGGAAGATTAAAAAAAGAAAATATAAAGGTGAATTCCGAGATTCAAAAAAGTAACAAAGTTTTGAAGTTTTATAAAAGGAATTACTTATAAAAAAAATAAAAAATAAAAATCCCAAGTTCATCTTAACAAAGTAAAAATGGAGTCAACCATGGACAATAAAGAAATTGAGTGTAGTTCAGAAATGAAAGAGGGAAGATTTTCTAAAACCTTTAGTAAATGTGTTGATACACTATTTAAAATCAAAGGATCACTCACAAGAAGAGATATCATAATCTCTATCAGTCCTGCTGAAAAAAAAGTAATTATGTTAGTCCTAAATGTGCTAACCAATTGGTGATTCTTGAATCAAATATAGTTGAAAAGAATATTTATGGCGAATATGACAAACAATATGACATAAGCAATCTACACCTAAGTATTGGAGATTACACTTTTACCTCGCAATTCACCATGAAAACCTTATTTCTTGACAATAGTGACATTGTTTTGGGATCACCCTGGATGGAAACTCTAGGATTAGTCATTTTAAATATGAAGAAAAAGTTTTTAACATTTTCTTACATGAAGAAGAAAATAACGCTCCAAGATTTTACACTAAAACCAAATTCAGTAACACCAGAAGATATCTTAGATATTTCAAAAGTAATTTCTCAAGAAGGTAAAAAAGCATTACAAAATATGCAAAAAGAAATTGACAAAATCAATGTTGACAAAAATGAAAAAGTTTCTCGATTTAAAAACCATAGCAAAAAATTACTGTCGCAAATTAAGAAACTTAAGAAGGATAAGAAGTCATTAGAAAACAAGGTACAACAACTTATCGAGAAAGAAGCATCAAATGTAGGAATTCAAGTTGATGACAAAACAACAAATACCGATCCAGTGAATATGACTACTCAAGAAGACAAGTCAATTGAAGAAACAACACGCTTAGATGTTGCAGTTCAGACAATGAACATCCCAAGTGAATGTTCCATAAATAATTCAACAACATCTTCGCCAGAAGAAAATCTAAAAACTCCATATCGACATCCGAATCACGAGAGTAGACAACTCAATCAAGCTACGTATATGTACCATTCAGACCAGAAACAACAAATTGATGTCTCAGAGAATAAGGACGTAAAGTCAATCTCATCTTATGCTGACAAGTCGTTACAAAATTCCAGTGATCAGAATATTCCACAGAAAATTAATCTAGGATGGTCTGATCCCTTCTCAGTGCAACAATTTTGTTTGTCACTAAGAAGATCATATCAACTTGTATCGACGAGGATGACTATTCCGAGAGAGAAAGACGTTCGAAGCCGAAAAAGAGATCAAACCTTTTTCATCAACAAGCTTCGAGGACAAAGATTTTTGAGGAAGGAGGCAATGTAACGAATAAAATATATAAAATAATATAACTATAATGTAAATGATAATAATCATAAATAATAATTAGTTAAGCTAGAAATTAGGTTGAAGAGGCATGTCTGATAGGACATGACTCTTCATGAAGAGACACTTGCCCGATATATAAGCAAGCCTCTCGTTCTCATTGTATATCAATTCATTCTTATTCATACTTTTAATATATAATATTTGTATCCTCATGGATATCTTGATATTCCAAGTCTTCTGGAGTAATTAATTTGTAGAAGGAACTTTGTTCGCTTCACTAATGCTGTCAACTCAGATAGAAATCCCATGTAAAAGATAAATGGAAAAGATGGATGAAGACAGTTTGTACTTGCAGTCTACAGAATAGAAGAAATTACACCAATTCGCAATGAATATAAGGGTCGTAAAGAGTCCTTGAAACGGATAAAGTGAGTTTGCATTTGATTTTTAAAGAACTGATTTGCGAAAATATCTGATATTTCTCTCAATGCTGTCACCTAAGATAGAAACCCCATGTAGAAGACAAATGGAAAAGATGAATGAAGACACTTTGTACTTACAATCTACAGAATAGAAGAAATTATGACAATGGGCAATGAATATAAGTATCCTAAAGAGTAATTAAAATGGATAGAATGAGTGAGCATTCACTGTTAGCCATACTCTGCACAGCTAGATCAAGTTTGAGGTGGTCGCACTGCAAAAAATATATATATATATATATATATATCTTTCAAAAACCTCTCTTGGGTCATGACTCATTATCATGAAAATCATTTTGGCAGCCTCCCATTTAACCCTTGAGGTTACCAGTTTGTTGACTTAGCTTCCACACAACAACAATGCTCTTCTTCAAGGAATTTTTTGGCTCAAGTATCCAAGGAGCTGATGCATAAGTCTGTGAAGACTTTAGCATCAAGTTTGAAGCATTTTTCAGAAAGTAAATGACTGCACTCTACTTATAACAGAATAAATTGAGATCTCCATCATATTAAGGCTATAAAAGTGCAAGTTGAAGGAGGCACTTCATTTTATTTTTGTCAAGGTGAAAGATACATTATGTCTTATAGCACAATTTGCCTCTGTGCAACATAATACGAGTCCTCTGTTCACTATTTCTAAAGACCACATCTATAGATTTTTAATCGCCTGGTATGATGGGAAATGAAATCAACATTACAAATTGTAGGCTAATGATTTTCATTCCTGACTGTAAACATTTATTAGTCAAGGATAATCTGAGATATTTTTGTGACTAGAAAAAACTTTCTGGTGTCCATCAAATTTAGTGTTTTATCAAGATTTCTGGGATATGACAGTCAGTTGACTACAAGCTGTTAACACATACTATTTTGTTCGGCTTGAGGGTAAAAGATTTTATGTGAGAATATTACCTGTGGCTGCCAGTTCAAAGCCCGGCCACTCGTAGGTACTAATGAGAAAATTACAGGTGGCTGCCAGTTAGAAGCCTGACCCCTTGTAGGTACTAAAAGACTATAACATTTTAAGTATGATCTATGCTTAGAGCAATTTACTTCAATTTTTTCATATTAGTCCAATGACAATATTCAGATTAGCAATCACATCACCATGATAGTAAAGTGTAGATAGAACATAAACATAAACAGTAGAAGACAAGAGGACACAAGATGTGGCACCAGCCAGGGACAAACCCCGATGTGGGAAAACCCTTGATCAATTCTTCTTATATTCTTCAATAGTTCAGCAGAGAGAGAGAGATAGTACAAATATACAAAACTGATAATTATGACAGCAGAAGAAAGTCCATCATTCTGCTAATGATGACTGTTCAAAGATGCAGCCCTGAATCCAATCACAAAGAGTGCTGAAGTAAATCCTTTGAGGAGATCATCAAATTAATGGCCCTTCACATAACACTGATGCAACATTCCTCTGATTGCTAGCTGCTCTTGCAATTCTGGTTAAGGCACAATAGGCAACCATTAACCTTCCACACTGTCAGCAAACTATCTGTCCTAAGGACTCCTACAAGTTGCCGATCAAGCTGTCTCAACACATACAAGATACACTTCAGAATGTGTGCATTAGCTCACTGTTCTAGGGTAATTAGGCTGCTGCAACTCTGGACTGGTTAGGGCACCCAACCACAGTCCCTAACAAACCCTCAAACTAGCCCAAAATTGCTTCCTCTTACTGCGGCTGTACTCCAATAGGGTGCTGCCCTCCACACTGCTCTTTAACGGCAGTTTCAAGCCCAACGCACAAACCTGTCACCCCAAAAATGGCTGCGGCATTCTCTTAACAGAACTGTTCATTCTTCAACAAGGCTCTAAGACAGGCCTCTCACCCTCGGCCTTCAGGATCAGTACTGCAGCCCTCAAGACAGCACCTCGGCCTGCCCAAAACAGCATTCCATTCCTTGCTGTCCTGTCCTTTGCTTGCTGTGCGTATTAGGGTCTCTTTGCTGCGGAATTAGGGCCTCCCTCTAGCAACAGATTAGAGCCTCTTTAGCTGTGGATAGGAGCCTCTTAGATCTGCGGCTAGGTCTTCTTTTGCTGTCTCCTTAGCTGTGTCTTTAGGGCTCTTCTAGAACTGTGGCTAGGGCTTCTTTAGGACTGTGTATTAGGCTTCCTCTAGAAAACATATAGGAGCCTCCTTCAACTGCAGATATAGAGCTGCATTAGACCTTCTTTTGCTGCAGAATAAGGCCTACGGTTAGGGCACTAGGACACCTTCAAGACTACGGCAATACCTTCTTTGTGACTGCAGCTAGGGCATGGCTAGATCTCCTTCAACTACGCCTAGGTGTCTCTCCCTTCAACTGCGTCTAGGGCTTCTCCCTCTTGACCTCTCTAGCCACCAAACCCAAACGAGTGGAGAGATATGATAAGAGAAGTGTGTGTCAAATGACTTGAGACCTCTTCTATTTATAATGCAACGTTGAGGTTGAGCTGGGGTAATTTGGTTGCTGGCCGACCCTGACAAATTGTCAAATAATATAAATAAATTCATATCTCCATAGATACTTGATGGAATCGGATGATCTTTAGATCAATCCTACACCTCTCGGTGAGAGGAATCCAAGAAAAATATCAACTGCCATAAATAAGATGACGCACATGGAGTTTAGCCCTAGCTGCCAATTTTAACACTCCTTCTCAACTAGGGTAAACTCCAGCAGCTAATCCATCTGCCAGTCTGTACTATCTCTGCCATCAATGCAGTGCCCTGCACTGCTCTGCTTTGTTGAACTATGAAGAAGAAGAAGAACTGATCGAGAATGTATCATACCATTCTCCACTAACCCGAAGTCAATCTCATATAAAGAGAGTGTCTCATACCACTCTTATTGATCCGAAATCAGTTCCAAATAAAGAGAGTGTCTCATACCACTCTTACTGATCCGAAATCAGTTCCTAATAAAGAGAGTGTCTCGTACCACTCTTATTGACCCAAAGTTAGTTCTAGTTAATCCCAGATCAATATCATCCTAGCATAGGGAGTACGGTAGTACACAATGCATCCATCGGTAGTTACTATGGTCCCTATCCTCATTTCCCTACTCATTGGCCAGATGAGGGGTACTTCCCATGAGTCCCAGACTGCATGGGTAGGATGTCTCAGCAGGAGAAGGATGAACCACTCATCCTGCCTACATAGCAAACCACTGGGGGAAGGTTGAACCACTCACCTTATGGTTGCTCATCGCTCCAAGTACCCCCAAGCCCCCCGAAGCTCCCAGAGCTCAGTGTCCATATCATACAGGACCCTCAGGAGAGGGTCTCTCCACAACTCCTAGTCATTCTCGAAAAGTCACAAATTTCACCTTTCCCAGGGGCTTTGTCAGAGTACCAGCGACCTGCACATCACTCCCAATGTGATGGAGCCTTATTGCTCCTCATTGTACCATATCCTGGATAAAGTGGTACCTGTGTCTATGTGTTGGGAGCGATCATGAAATACGGGATTCTTTGATAATCGGATCCCATTCTAGTTGTCACAGAGGATCACGTCGGTATCCAGCACGTGCCAAACAGCTCACTGAAGAGCTTCCCCAACCAGACAACTTCACACGAGGCCATAATCGCAGTAATGTGTCCGGCCTCAGCGGTGCTCAAAGCAACCGACCTCTGCTTCCTGCTCATCCAAGATATCAAAATAGAACCCAAAGAGAAACAACACTCAGATGTGCTTTTGCAATCCTCCACAATGCTTGCCCAATCAACATCAGAATAGCAATGCAGTGATTGTGCCCTAAAGATATCTCAGAAGATTCTTGGCACCAATCCAATGTGAGTGATGAGGCTCAGCCTTATGTTGGCTCAACATGCTAACTGCAAAACATCTATTCGAACAAGAGTTCACTAAGAACATCAATGCTACTATGAGTTGACGAAACTCAGAGGCATTTCCCAATTCAGGTCCGACAACACTACCACATAACTTCTTACAGTTAAGCCCCATCGGGGTAGTCACAGGCTTGCAGTCCACCACTCCAAATTCGGAATCCAACTCCCTCTTACGTTTATAAATGGGAGTGCTTGTACATGTCAGAAAGAGGTCGTCCACATAAAGTACCAGTATGAGAGGTCTATCATCCACAACCTTAAAGCAATGGTTTGGATCGACTTCACTCTTAGTGAATCTCAGCTTCATCAGATGTCTATCAATCCTCTCATACCAGGCCGGGGGTGCTTGCTTTAAATCATAAAGAGTTTTCTTCAACCCGCATACATGAGATTCCCAATCATGAATCTCAAACCCCTCAGGTTGTTCCACATATGTGGTCTTGCTATTACTTGAGGGGAATGGTCCCCTTGTAAGTTTTCTTTCGGTATATCTCGGACATGTACCTTCATGCTCTTCTTTGAATTCAGGCATCCCTGTCACCATTTGTCTCACGTCGGGTAGGGCCTTACAATGAAGATGGGAAGACCTCTGATGCCATTGAAGAGATGTGTCACACGACATGGTCCCCAATGGACTTCCTGCAACTTGATACAAAGTGCCAACCCTGAACCCAAGAGTAAAATCATCTTTAAAATTCCTTTTCCAAGCACGTACCTTTCAATCAATGAATGCCACCTTGTAACCTTTGTCTTCCATTGCCGAAATGGACACCAGGTTCTTCTTGAGATCATGTACATAAAAGACTTCTTGTAAATAAATCGTGTTACCCTGATTCAATTGAAGGGTAACATTCCCTACACCCTTTACAAGATAGGTGGCATCATCTCCAAGAATAATCTCCAAGTTTGTTTCCTTCTCTATCAAATTAGAGAGAGCTTCCTTGTATCCAATGAAGTGCATTGAAGCACCACTATCAATAAGCCAATTTCCCAAAGTGTTTGGAAGAGAGGAAGTGGAGAGGGCAGATATAAGATAATACTCCTTTTGCTTATCAAAAACAACATTTGATTCTTCATACATGGAGTTCTTTTCTTTCTTGGAGGGTCGACCATTTCCTTGATGTCCTGCATTCTTTTTTCCTTTGCCATTGTACTTGTCATTCCTTTGATCATTGTTGTTGAAGTTGCCCATGGAATGATTGTGATCATCATCATGTGATGTGTCCCTTCTATTTGGACACTCCCTTGCATAATGGCCAAACTTATTGCAAGCAAAGCATCTGCCCTTCCTTCCACCCTTAGATCCGAGCTTTCCATTGACGTGACCTTTAGACCCTACATTATTTCTCCTTTTGGCATGAGTGGAGAAAGCAATGGGGTTGCCTCTATTAGAAAGCATTTCTTGCTCCACCATCCTAATTTCTTCTTGAATGCATCTTGACATCAATTCTTCAAACCCTGGAATTTGATCATTATTGAGAATAGTGGTTCTAAATATATACCACTCGGGTGGGAGCCCTCCAAGGGTAGTGATAGTAAGTTCCCTGTCAGATATAATTTCTTCAATCGATAGAAGATCATTATTGATCTCAGTGATCCTTAAGAAGTAGGATTGAATATCCTTGTCCTTGCCCTTCTTAATATCCTTCAACTTATTTTTGAGGAACAAAATTTAATTTGCATCACTAACCTTGAACATGCTTACCAATCTGTCATAAATCTCCTTGGAGGTGTTCAAATCGGAGATGTTAGCCACCAGACGCTTGTCAATGGAATGTCTAATAATCTTCTTCGCTTTGACTTCTCCCTTGGTGTAATTGTTCTTTGTAGCAGTGGGTGCATTTGATAGACGCTCGAGGATTTTACCCTTCACATAATCCAGCACTTCTTGTTCTTCCAATGTCAGATCAAGAGACATCTTCCATCCATGATAGTCAAATTTTTCACAGAGCTTGTCTTCCGCCGAGAAGTGGGATGAGGAACCCATTGAACCTTTTGTCCTTTCCAACTGTCTTCGGTGATTGCTCTTTCACTCTTGCTTGGGCTTTGTCTTCACCTCACCTCTAATACCATGTTAAATTTTAGGTATGTTCTATACTTAGAGCAATTTATTTCAATTTTTTCATATTAGCCCAATGACAATATTCAAATTAGCAATCACATCAGCATGATAGTAAAGTGCAGATAAAACATAAACATAAACAGTAGAAGACAAGCCAAGACAAGAGAACACAGGATGTGGCACCAGCCAGGGACAAAGTTACAAACCCCAATGTGGGGAAACCCTCGATCAAATCTTCTTATATTCTTTAATACTTCAGCAGAGAGACAGAGATAGTACAAATATACAAAACTGATATTTATGACAGCAAAAGGAAGTCCATCATTCTGCTAATGATGACTGTTCAAAGATGCAGCAGCCCTGAATCCAATCACAAAGAGTGCTGAAGTAAATCCTTTGAGGAGATCATCAAACTAATAGCCCTTCACATAACACTGATGCAACATTCTTCTGATTGCTAGTTGCTCCTGCAATTCTGGTTAGGGCATAGTAGGCAGCCATTAACCTTCTACGCTGTCAGCAAACTAGCTGTCCTAAGGACTCCTACAAGTTGCCCATCAAGCTGTCTCAACACATACAAGATACACTTATGAATGTGTGCATTAGCTCACTGTTCTAGGGTAATTAGGCTGCTGCAATTCTGGACTGGCTAGGTCACCCAACCACAGTCCCTAACAAACCCTCAAACTAACCCAGAATTGCTTCCTCTTACTGCGGCTGTCCTCTAATAGGATGCTGCCCTCCACGCTGCTCTTTAAGGGCAGTTTCAAGCCCAACGCACAAACCTGTCACCCAAAAAATGGCTGCAGCATTCTCTTAACAGAACTGTTCACCCTTCAACAAGGTTCTAAGACAGTCCTCTCACCCTCGGCCTTCAAGATCAGTAGTGCAGCCCTCAAGAGAGCACCTCGGCCTGCCCAAAACAGCCTTCCATTCCTTGCTGTCCTGTCCTTTGCTTACTGTACGTATTAGGGTCTCTTTGCTGCAGAATTAGGCCTCCCACTAGCTACGGATTAGAGCCTCTTTAGCTGTGGATAGGAGCCTCTTAGATCTGTGGCTAGGTCTTCTTTTGCTGTCCCCTTAGCTGTGTCTTTAGGGCTCTTCTAGAACTGCAGCTAGAGCTTCTTTAGGACTGCATATTAGGCTTCCTCTAGACAGCGTATAGGAGCCTCCTTCAACTGTGGATATAGAGCTGCATTAGACCTTCTTTTGCTGTGGAATAAGGCCTACGGTTAGGGCACTAGGACACCTTCAAGACTACGGCAATACCTTCTTTGTGACTGTGGCTAGGGCATGGCTAGATCTCCTGCAACTGCGGCTAGGTGTCTCTCCCTTCAACTGCATCTAGGGCTTCTCCCTCTTGACCTCTCTAGCCACTAAACCCAAACAAGTGGAGAGAGATCATAAGAGAAGTGTGTGTGTCAAATGACTTGAGGCCTCTTCTATTTATAATGCAACGTTGAGGTTGAGTTGGGGTAATATGGTTGCTGGCCGACCTTGACAAATTGTCAGATAAAATAAATAAATTCATATGTACATAAATACTTGTCAGAATCGGATGATCTTTAGATCAATCCTACACCTCTCGGTGAGAGGAATCCAAGAAAAATATCAACTGCCATAAATAAGATGACCCACATGGAGTTTAGCCCTAGTTTCCAATTTTAACAAAGATTCTGTAAATCCACTTAAAAATATGTGTTCACTTTCACAAATGGTCAGCCAGACATTCATTGTCAGATTTCCTAAAGAGCGTTTTGCCAATTACACTTGAGTTGCAAAATGTGGACACGAATCTGAGTGATACATTCATCCAGAATGTGGACAACGTCTTAAATAGAAGTTACAGGAGGTAACAAGAGCTCAGACCAAAAACATTATGAAGAAAAAGATGAGGGTAACTTTTTCCAGAATGAATGCTTCAAATAAAGGCTACATTTCACCTTTGTCTGTTGGACTTGAGGACAACCCTTCCCTCTTCAGAATCGCCATCAATTCTTCTATAAGATGTGCCTCTTGCTTACTTTCAGGAAATTGTCGTGCCTTCCTGTACACAATTGGTGGAACACTGAAAGGGACAAGAAACGCCTCAAAATATGAGAATCAATATTTAGCTACCCTAAATATTAAATAGTTGGAAAGATTGTTAACACAACCAATCAAACATGTTGAATGAAGATGTTTTAACTAGAATGTGAATTTCCTGTTGACTAAAGGATTCAAGGGAATACGTCATTCCACAGGCTTTTATAATCTTCTTTAGATGCTCCACTCGCTCGCCATGTACCACACTTGCATTGGTTGTCTTCTTCCTTTCTTTCTGTTTAAAGATATACAACTTATTAAGTTATTACATACATGTGAAAACAAGATTTAAAAAACAAACTAATTGCGTCAAGTAAATTCTCAGAGGACCTTGATCACTTTGTCAACAGATGAATCACTGCCAGTGACTTCAGATGTCTGGTGTTTGGCCAGACTTTCATCTTCATTCTCACTCTCTACTTCTTTCCTTCTCACAGACTCTGGTTTCAGTTGATCTGTATCCTCATCTTTAACAGCCTTCTGTTTCTTCAACATTTTCTTTGCTGATTTTTTCTCTTCACTCTCAGGTTCTTTCTTTCTCCTTTTCTCTTTCAATTTTTTACTGGCTACATCTTCCCCCTTCCTTTTCTTAGATTTACCTTCCTTCAAAGCCACTCTGGTCTCTTCTATCTTATCACCATCCCTTGAAATGCCAGTAGATTCTATCGAATCCTCTGTGCTATCAATTTTTTTCTTTTCAACTTCTTGTTCTGAATCATTTTCCTTGCCCTTGGATGACTTTTTCTTCTCGCTTTTTTTCTTTGTTTCTTTAACATCATCAGGTGCATCAATTGGACTAGCAAGCACCTGCTACACAAGATTCTCAAGGTGTTAGCTAAAGAAGATTCAACAATGCAAGGTAATAAAATCTCATAGAAAAAAGAAAGGGAGATAAAATTACCTGATCAACAAGCTTTTCAATCAAAGCTTTATGGGAATCAAGTGCTTTCTTCTCAAGTTTAAGGTCTTGTTCGAGAAGTCGACGAACACCTCCCATAGTGATAGATCTGAACACATGAATAATTCAGGCAAATATTACCACAACAATCCAATCCTACATAAATAAATAATGCTATATATCTTATGAGACCCATGTCATAAACTAACTACAGTCCAAAACAAATAAACAAAAATAACAAAAATGAACCAATACACTGCAATCAGAGAACAATAACAACAAAACATACTCTATTTCAGCTCGCAGATAGGAAGCTCTCTTCGAAAAAGCTTCTCTTATTACTGCCTGATTCACCTCAACAGACGACTCTTTTTTGTCTTTGACCTCAGTGTCAACTTTATCCAGACCCATTCGACCTGTTTGGTCCTGGTCTGGTTTCTCAATATCAGTTTCCTCAACTGCTTGTTTTTTCAGCAGTTCATCCTCTTGCTCCTTTAATACACCATTATATTCAGTTTGCATTTTTTGTTTTAAAGGCTCTGAACTTCTGGACCTTTTTTCTAATTTTGAGTCCTCAGCTTCAATTTCATTTTCTGTTAGATTCCCTGAGGCATTCTCCTCCTCCGAACTATCGAAGTTCTGTCATAAATCCATTGAATATAGATCAAAACGAAAAACAGGCACAGAAAGCAGAACATTCAGTCCCTAGAACATGAAGACAGCAAAAGGCCTGTATAGAGTCTCGTAGACAAAAAGATGATAATAAACCCTATAGTTGAGGCAAATAATTTCAAACATCAATTTTTCCAATGCAAAAGTAGTTAATCAACACAATGAAATTCACATATTTATATCAATGTTGCACTAATCGTTATCGGGATAATATCAGCGCGAAGAAAAAATCGGTAATAATCGGGAAAAAATCGTTTGGTACAAAAATATTCATTTTTTTTCAATTTTTTTAATATCTAAACCATCTACAACATAAAATAAATACATTGACACATAAATATGATAAAAGAACTAATATATAAGATGTTTAATATCATTTCTAGTGCTAAAATCACACTTATATTGTGGAGAAAGTCTGGAAAAAATCGGGATTAAATCCCCAAAACACTATTTTTTTGGCTGGTTGATTAAATCAGCCGATTTTTTGCCGATTTTTTCCCAGTTGAAAAAGTCGGGATTAAATCGAGACTTTTTCCAAAAAATCGTGAATGAGGTAGTTTCATTAACGGTTTTTTAATTTTTTTTTTAATTGGGATTTTATTGAAAAAGTCCGGTTTTTTTAAAAATGAGTATTTTTGTATTTTTTTAATTTTGCCGACTTTTTCAAAAAACTCCTGACTTTAACGACTTTTTCAACTTTTGGACCCTTGCCAATTTAATCCCGACTTCGACTTTTTCTACATTGCATAACAGTGAATCATGTCCTGAATAGTAAGTCCTGACTCCTGAGTCCCAACTCAACCTCAAAATATCAACAAAAAATATAATAATGTATCTCATATCATGAGTCATAATGTCATATACAATGAAATGAACTAAATAACTAAAGTCTAATACTACTGATTTCCTTTGCCCCTCTAGATGTAGATGTTGGTGGAGTTGGCATGCCGCAGTAGACTATGGAGTCTGCTGTGCTCTAGAAGCTGAAGAACTTAGGAGCTACAGGAGGTAGACCACGTCCTCTACTTGTGATAGGCGTAGCTTGGGTCACCTCCCCTCCTCAAAAATATATATATATATATATATATATATATATATATATATATATATATATTTTATTTTTTTCCACAATTTTTTCGAAAAAATCAGGCAAAAAAAAAAATTTCCAAGTACTAAGCGCGATTTTATTTTTTTGTTGAAAATATTGTGATTATACGATAATATCGCGATTTTAACAACATTGATTTATATGATGAATTTTCAAATGTAAACAGAGGTGTAGATGTAACAACATAGACAACTGCATCAAAGTCACCCTCTAAGAGTAACTACTGTTAAAGTGCAACAATGTTTGAATGCTTACACAGACTTTTGATCATAGGACATCTTATTCATTATTAGCTGAAAGAGATGAGAAAGGAAGATTTCAAATATACAACACACCTGAGATTTACTCCTATGCAGATAAAATGCAAAAACATTTTATTTCAAGTCTCTGATTATTATCACTCTACTGTGATTAAAGAGTTACCGTAATGAAGCCTTTTGCATTGTTTTGAGGGCAATCCAAACATAATATACAAATCTTCTAAGTATTAGAAGCCAAATACATAGAAGTACACAAAGCTCACAAGTATCATGGAGCGAATATCTCAGAAATTAACAGAAATATATATATTTAGTATTAATGATTGAATGATGATACAAATTTGGGTGGCCCTTGGCTTAAATACAGCCTTGGGTGCCTCTTGATGAATGGGCATGATCTATGATCATGCCCTTTGCTTTTCATTTTATAATTAGAAACTTATAATTAAGATTAATTTACATAACATTGTCTTCATCTTGAAAATATGCTTTGTGATCAAAGCATATGTAACAACAGGTGTTGTTGACGAAACGCTTATGTCTCCCAAGAAGCTTCTTCTTCCGGTAAGTCCTTCCACTTGATAGGTATTCTTTGATTACTCGTGATCGCAGCTTCTTTTCCCTGAAGGCGATGATACCTTCTGGTTCGAGAATGACCTTTTCTTCGTCATCTAAAGTCGGAAGTGTTGTTTGTGCTAATTGATGTTTGCCAAGTGCCTTTTTAAGGCAGGATACATGGAAAACGTTGTGAACACGACTTCTATCAGGAAGGCTTAAACTATATGCTACTTGGTTGATCTTCTTGTTGATCTGGTATGTTCCATAAAACTTTGGTGCCAATTTGTATTTTCCTTTTTGTTTTAAGAACAACTGCTTGTAAGGTTGAAGTTTAGCAAATACCCATTCTCCAAGTTCAAATTCTCTCTCTGTTCTGTTTTGTTCAACTTGTTACTTCATACGATTTCTTGCATTATTTAGATTTTCTTTTAGGGTTTGGATGACTTTTTGGGTTACTTCTAACTGGTCTTTAACAGTTGGAAGTTTCGTCTCGATGATAGCGAAGTCCTTCCATTACGAAGGTTCGTAACCGTACAGAGCTTGAAATGGAGTCATTTTCCATAAGTAGAATTGTACCACCATTCAGTGAGATTAACCACTAAGCCCATTTATTTTGTTTGTCTATGGCATAACAACATAGGTAGGTTTCTAAACATTTATTGACAAGCTTTGTTTGGCCATCTGTTTGAGGATGGTAGGTTGAACTCATGTTAAGGTAAGTTCCTATATCATTGAAAAATTCCTTCCAAAAATTATCCTTAAATTTGGCATCTCTATCGCTCACAATGACCTTGGGAAATCCATGTAGTTTGTAAACATTTTTGCAAAATATCTCAGCAATTTGTTTTGCTGAATCTGATTTCCTCATTCCAATAAAGCGAGCATACTTGGTGAGTCTGTCGACTACTACAAGAATTTTATCCTTACCATCAGATACAGGAAAACCTTCGATAAATTCCATTGATATTTCCTCCCATTTCTGATTCGGGATATTTAAAGGATGCAATAGTCCAGGTGTCATAATATTTTCATTTTTATTCATCTAGCATTTATCACATTCTGCGACATATTTTTGAATATCATTAACTCATTCCCTTCCAAAATAATGATTGGCATGCATTATAATAGGTTTTAGAGAATCTTACATGTCCAGCTGACATTGAATCATGCGACTCTTTGAGAATCTTGTCTATAATTTGGAATTTGAATTCAGATAAATTCTTCCCTTGTACCATAGAATATCATTCTTCCATTCAATTTTTGAATTATGTGGCAGGTTATTGATTATAGCACTTGTTTCCAGATCTTTTGCATATTCACTTTGAATCTCATAAATCCATTCGGGAACAACAACTGAAACTGCAAGTAATGATGGTTCGTCTTCTTTCCTCGACAAAGCATCAGCTACGACGTTTTTTTTCCCTTTCTATGTAATATATCCATGTCGAAGGCAGCAATTTTTTCTATCCATTTTTGTTGTTCTGGAGATAGCGTTTTCTGTTGGAGGAGATGTTGAAGACTAATATGATCTGTTCGTATTAAGAACTTACTTCCCAAGAGATATTGTCTCCATTTGGCTAATGCGTGCATAACAGCAAGCATTTCCTTCTTGTATGTAGAGTCTAGACTTGAGACGTTCTTGTTTATTGAGCTTCCTGCTTTCAAACGCGATTGGGTGACCATCCTGCATTAGTACTACTCCTATGCCAAAACCTGAAGCATCACACTCAATTACAAATGGTTTTGAGAAGTCTGGAGTTGCCAATACAAGGGCATTAGACATAACTTCCTTCAAGTCTTCAAAACACTTTTTTGCTTCATCATTCCATCGAAATGAGTTCTTCTTTAGAAGGTCCGTTAGGGATGCACTTATATGGGCATGGTTTTTAATAAATCTTCGATAATATCCGATCAATCCTAAGAATCCTCTTAGCTTGGAGATATTAACTAGTTTGGACCATTCCCTTATAGCCTTGATCTTATTAGGATCTACTTTTACTCCTTCCTTGGATATTATATGTCTGAGATATTCTACTTCTTCCTTCCCAAAAGTGCATTTGGACTTTTTGGCATAGAACTGATGTTTTTCTAATACAATAAGAACTTGTTCCAAATGTTGTAGGTGCTCCTTCCATGTTTTACTATAAATTAGAATGTCATCAAAGAATACTAACACAAACTTTCTTAGATATGGACGGAAAAGCTCGTTCATAGTAGCTTGGAATGTTGTCGATGCATTGGTTAAACCAAAAGGCATTACTTTAATCTCGTAACGACCTTCATTTGTTCGGAACGCAGTTTTTGCTACCTCTTCCAATCTTATTCTGATTTGGTAATACCCTGACTTTAAATCCAATTTTGAGAAGTATTTAGCGCCATGTAGTTCATCCAACATTTCATCGATAAAAGGAATTGGAAACTTGTTTTTAATTGTTATTTTGTTTAGTCCTCGATAATCGACGCATAATCTGAACGATCCATCTTTCTTTCGAACTAATACAACTGGAGCAACATACAGACTCTTACTTTTTTTGATGATGCCACACTCTAAAAGATATTGGACTAATCTCTCAATTTTAGTTTTTTTATGATGTGGATATCGATACAATTTGATGTTGATGGGATTTGATGTTGCTTTAACTTTTATTGTATGCTCAATTTGTCTTTTAGGAGGCATCTTCATTGGAAGGTCTTGGAAGACTTTTTCATGCTTTTGAATTAGCTCTTGGACTTTTGGTGCTTCTTCATTGACCAAATTCGAAGTTAACATTTCTAATTGATGACACTGTACTACATAAGCTGGTGCTCCCTTCCGAATCATTTTCATCATCTGGAATGATGATATAATTTGGTTCTCATGTGGCTAGAACCCATATAACTTGTATTTATGCCCTTCCCATTTAAATTTTATAAATTGTACCTAATGGCTGGCAAAGTAAGTGCCTAGGGTTTGAAGCCATTGGATACCTAGGACCACATCCACTCCTCCTAATGGTGCAGTGTAGAACAAAGATTCTAGATTATGTTGTTGAATCTGTAATTTGACTTTATGGCATTTCCCTACTTCTTCAATTTTCTTACCATCAGCGACCATCACTTTCATGTTGGGCATGGGAAATGCGAAAATGTCGAGTCCTTTCGCCATAGTTGAGTACAAAAATATGTGAGTGCTACGGTATCGATCAAAACCATTACGTTGTTCTTCTTGATATGTCCTTTTAACTTTAATGCTTGGGGTTGCAATATCCCTGTCATGGCTAATATTGATACCTGCAGAATATTCTCATTATATAGTTCTGGAGAGAATTCTAGAGAATCTTCAATTTCTTTTATGTCTGAATCATTAGTTGCTTCACATTTATACAAGTTCTTGGTCTCTTTTCCTTTAGCACACCTATGTTTAGGATTCCATTTTTCGCCACAATGTTTGCACTTGCCCTCTTTCATTCTTTGCATTTCCAAGTTAGTTTTTTCTCCTTCACGAGGATGTGGTGGAACATATTTTGTGTTATTCGCGTTCGCAGCTTGGGAAAATCTTCGTCTCGAATATACTCTTTCAACTTTAGGCCTCTGCGTCCTTTTCGTGCTTCCTTTCAACAACTTTGGTCTTCTCTCTTGCTACTTCTATAGAAGTGATGTCATGAAGGTCAAGTTCCGCTGGGGGATGGGGTTTAAGTCTCGTGGTGTATGATTGAATGAGACGAGTCTCTGATAATCCAGGTACTCGTGTAGCTAAAGTTTCCCATTCTCAAGTGTATTCATCCACATGTCCTTTTTGTTGCAGTCTAGTGAGTGTTGGAAGAACTCTTCTTCCTTGACACCTTGGAACCTTTTAAAGAACGCATTTTTCAATTTCCTCCAACTGATAGCAAGTGTTGTCTTTTTCCACCACATATACCAATAATATGTTTCGCCTTCCATTTGCATGGAAGTGTGACTGATCTTTTCATCCTCATTGTCAATACCGTAAATCTCGAAGTATTCTTCTGCTTTACTGAACCATGAAACGTTGTACTTCTCGTTACCATCAAATTTGGAGAGTTCAAGTTTTGCTCTTCATTGATATGGTGCAACTGTTGGAGTAAAGACAAGTCAACATCACCATTGCTCGACTATGATTTAGATTCACTATATTTGAAAGGATTGCATGATCCCTTTTAAATTCGTTATGGTTTTTCTCGAGCTAACTCTCTATCCTCTTCGTGGTATCATGGAGCTCCTTGATTTTGTTAGAATGACCGCTAACCTTATTCTCAAAATCTATCAATTTTTTACTAAAGTTAGGCATTGTCATAGATGACGACATCGAATGGGTATGCGGTGATGTATATTTATCCAGCTTTACTTTACTTAACTTGATCTTAAATTTTTTATTTTTATTTTCTAAAAAAAAAAACTTTTTTATATATAATTTATTTAAGACTTTTTTCTTTTTTAAATAATTAAATTAATTTAATTATAATTTTTTTTCAATATATATAATATTACTTAACCAACGGTGAGTTCCCAACCTTTATACTATATAGTATATAATTAGTTATAACTCTTACGTATGAACAGGTATCGTTGAATACGTCACCCAAGTTGACTGAAATCACGATGGAGGGTGGCTAGTCGGCAGTCGGAGAAAGCACCACAGTGGACGTCTTGCACAGTGGCGTGGTTAGCGGTAGGGGGACGCGATAAGATAGGACACGACAAGTGGACAGTTGATCGGGAGTGATGCGGTGTGTCAAAAGAGAGACAGGCGGCGTTGGCCCGTTGGAACAAGTTTGCAGACGGCGGAAAATCAGACTGGGTCGATATCGGATGAATGCGGTCGTATATGTGGTAATATGAGGCATACACTGAACGGTGGAGAAGGCGATGTTGGTGTTGGAGCGGTGTTGGTCGGATGACAGAGCAGGCAGAGGTTTGAAGACAGGGATAGGGACAGCGGAAGGGAATGGTGGCAACGGCTCGAACAGCAACAGGAAATTTATATATTTATTATTAATGATTGATTGAATGATAGAAATGTGGGGGGCCCTTGGCTTAAATACAGCGTTGGGTGCCTCTTGATGAATGGATTATGCCCTTTGCTTTTCAGTTAATAATTACAGATTTTTAATTAAGATTAATTTACATAACATATCATGAATCAAAAACATAGAGGTACACAGCTTGTATATTGGAAGTATTATGAGTCAAACATGTAGAAGCAAAGAAGGGAGCCATTTTAATATAAAACACATTTTTCTTCCAAAAGAAACCAACCGTCAATGTCTTCTTATTATTTTATGAATTATCTGTCATAATAGGGGAGTAAAAGGGTACCTCTTGTAAAAGCTTCTTAATCAATTGCTTGTATGCATCCAACGTGAAAGTTTCCAGTCCCATATCATCTTCCAAGAGTCGGCGAACACCTTCAAAGGTCAAAGAACTGCAATAAAACTGACAGTAAGTCTTCTGCATTTCAGCCATCCATATTTTCTATGTATACCTAAATTTATCTAGTGATCAGCATAACAGGTGTTCATTTTGTAGTTTAAAGAATAAAAAAGAAGACATTTAAGAAGAAAAGAAAACAAGGAAAAATGCCGACTAATCCATTATAATGAATATTAATACGTAAGAATATGTAATCTGGACAGTATTTGTGGATGTGTCATCAGCCGGTATAAAAATTCATGTCTCCATGATGCCAATATGAATGTTGATAACTGTTTTTCCTATCAACCCTTTTAGCCAACAAATAACCGGGATTCCGATTGAAAAGACCACTAAGAACCTATAACACCAAGGAGCCCACCAAGAATGGATTACAATACCCGAATGATTTAACAAACTCAAATATGATGGAGCAGCCCAAAAGCCATGGGGATGCAGGGCCAATTAGAGCCTACAAAGGGACTGTGATACTTTATTCCTTACCTTCACTGTAGGACTTCCTCACACCTCTAGTAATGAATGTATGGCCGCCTTGGTTCTAGGCTTCAAACTAGTGCTGACCATATGGATAAGACAGCTAAGGGTAGAAAGAGTAGCAGGAGACACATGTTGTGGTTATTAATTTTATGAAAGCAAACCAGAATAGTGACAGATGGAAAATAAATGAGGAAACATGATGCCTCTTCACTCAGTAGAAATTAACAAGAATAAATCAACAGATCAGCTAGTGAATTAGGGGTACCATTGGAAGGTAAATAAACCCAAACTCAAAAGGCACATAAACAGAACGAAAGAAGTCAAAACCAGAAAAGAGTTGCTCTTCAAGGTGTCATAGAATGTTGCTGGTTTGGGTGAAGTAACCAACAAGTCAAACCCAATCTAAGGATCAAATAATGATAGCAAAGGTTCTAGGTCCATCATTTCAACTTAACTCCTTCAATTTAGTAATTTAGATGAGAAAGGAAAATTTAAATTACCACAAGAAGGTGGAATATTAAGAGATAGGTGAAGGCATTGAAGCATTCAAAGCACTTCACTGCAGCTTCACTTTGATAAACCACAAGCACTTCAAACCTCCTAATTTAGTTTGTCTATATTGTACAACCTGCATGACTAACTCAATTCTGTAATCAGAAGACCATGTAATAGACACACAAATCTATCCTCCAATAGAACAAGGGAACATGCTGCATCTTTGCCCAGATATGGGACAAGAAGTTTGTAGCTTACTAAAGTTTAGAGGAACTATACTCCACATGAAAGAAACAAAACTGGACATTCCAAGCTTTATAATTATAAGAATAGAAGGAATGTTGATAAATAAGATAAGATAATATACTATAGGCAGATGGCATTACAGATAAAAGGTTTCAGGTAGACAGTGTACGAATTTAAAACTCCAAAACATGCAAATAGACGTGGCAACAATGAGGACCTTGATGCTGAAGGCAGTGAAGCAGCTGACGATGGAACATGAACCCTTCATAACAAATGTCTAAACTTTCCAGTACAAAAATGGTAAAGAAAAGACTGGAAAGCATTACCCAAAAGTTTCCTCTATCAAAAAGTCTAGGAAAAATTTCTCAGATGTCAACCAGTAGATTGGATGATGGAAATTCCATTTCCTTACAATTTAAAAAGTTCCCTTTTTCTAATAAGCATGGGCTAGACCTGTAAATTAGAAACTGGAAAAAATAAAACCATTCACAAAAATAATGATTATTATCCTCCCCACCCAGGTCCGATTCCCACAAGTCACATGATGAGCTTTGTTATAATGGCTTCGAGCCTTGTTATTGAGTCTGAGCAGTCCCTCGAGGACCGAAACATTTATATTACTCCTATGGAATATAAAGATATTTCTCATAGAAACACAATAAAATAAAGAAACAACATTTTAGAAAAACAAAATTTGAAATTCCCCATCCATACATCTACACGCACACTGTGGAGTGTAGAAAACCCCAACCAAGACTGATGGGGCCACTTTCTTCGGACAAGGCAAAGCTCAAAGAGATCATGCTTGGATATTCAATTAACCCACACAAACAGAAGAAATGTATATATACGATACGATGTGATAGTTAACTAGGACATATTATCATTTATATTGTAAGAGATTAAGGGTGATATCCATTATGCTACCTAAAGGAACTGTAGTTGTAAGGATTTGATCAAACCTAACAAGCTGGATTGAGATAAGCTCTATTATGATGAAAAGTAGGTTTTTTTCTCGTCGTAAGGATTTTTCCACTTAAAATTCTGGTGTAAATTGATCAGAATGTACAAATTACGTCTGTATGATTTCCAACTAATGTGAAGATAAGAGGTTTATGGTATACTATGTATGAATGAAATGTGCTGTGTGTATGTTATTCTCAACTTATGGTAAATGGAAAACTGTGACTATGTTTATAGCCAACATATGTAGGGCATTCCAACTCAAGACACTGCACCAAAGCCAAAGGTTTCATGCTACCAAAGATGTCAAGCTGGATTATGTTACCCCTCATCATTGCATGAGTGGTAAATTGTGATTTTCATCAAAAGACAAGTTTTGCATGGGTAAATTACAGGGAAGTTGATGGACTTACACACCTTCAATTCTTGCTTGGGGGCAGTACATCTTGGTTGGGCATATCTATGATCTTCTCACTTCACCATGATTTATGTGGTAGTACTTAGTAATCTCTTCTTGCGCCGGATGAATAGTAGTGACATGCTCTTTGATACTATGGCAGATGATGTTATTCATGACTGACTTAGCCTGACACTCACACATCTCATAGTCTTTTCTTCTGTGATGTATTAATGTTTGTAGCTCAGGAAGGGACTTCTACATAGGCTTAAGTGTCTAAGCATGCAAAAGTCGCCCAAAGTCTCCTTAGGAGACTTGCTTGAGTATTGAGTAAGTTGCTATCGTAACATAGTCTAAATCTAACTTAGGAAAAGCACATAATTAATTATATTGGCTATTGAGCTAAAGAAACTTAGGAAAAGAAAAATATTTACTTTAATGGTAATGTTTTAATCGGTGTTCCCTGACACTCACACATCTCATAGTCTTTTCTTTTGTGATGTATTAATGTTTGTAGCTCAGGAAGGGACTTCTACATAGGCCTAAGTGTCTAAGCATCCAAAAGTCGCCCAAAATCTCCTTAGGAGACTTCCTTGAGTATTGAGTAAGTTCCTATCGTAACGTAATCTAAATCTAACTTAGGAAAAGCACAAAATTAATTATCTTGGCTATTGAGCTAAAGAAACTTAGGAGAAGAAAAATATTTACTTTAATGGTCATGTTTTAAACGGTGTTGATAATATCGTTCTCGGCAAAATATCGGCAAGGGTCCTGAAAACATCTTTTCGGCAATATTGGCGAAAATAGCGGCAAAATATTGAAAAATATCAGCAAACATAAAAATGCATAATATTTTCATTTTTTTCAGATTTTAAAGATATAAATCAACAACAACATGAAATAAACACATTGGCACATAAATATGAAGAAACCATTGATATACATGAAGTAGTGGATGTCAAATAAAAATGATACATCAAAGGCGATACAAAATCTTGTTGATCCCTAATAATTGTCCAATCAAGGACTCAAATGTGGAGAACCAATACTGTCCTGGAAAAGGGGGAGAGGGCATTGATCCTAGATAGCTAGCTGGTAGACCCTATGGAAATGGAAAAAGGAAAGATTAGTTGTGAACCAATCAACCTGGGAGACACAGCTAAGCAACCAATACTTGTTTTAGATTGCGAAAGATTTTAAGGATTCAAAATGATTTGAAGAAAGTGATCCCAGTACCTTGTGGAGTCAACTATCTTGCGAAGAAAATAAGGTTCAAGCAAAGGATGAGAAACTACTGTTGAAAAAACTTGACTATCTCATATGCAAATGCAAAATTAAAACTATGTGAATTGCAAGGACTTCGTTAATTTTAGTTAAATGAGACCCTAAAGTTATTTCTGAAATATGTCTTAAAATGTTACTTAACTTAAGGCTCAGAAAGGTGGTGATCTAAATGTGAAAGCAGGTACTTATACCAGCACTGCAAAATATAAAATCTGCACAAATAATTACTGAAATGCACAATGGACTGAAATGTAAAATACTGGAATAAAACACCTTTAAATTCAAAATTCATTTGTATGAAATACCCAACCAAGATCATTAGATGCATAAGTAAAACTAGATTAATCCTAATTGCATAAGCATGTAAAAAACAAATGAACTTCAGAAATTAAACTAAGTGTTTTAAACTCAGATCACATTAATGAAATATCAGTCTAATAATCTGCTCTTACATCAAATGTTAAAACCAGCAATATATTCTAAAACAGCAATCCTGTAACCATGCAATATTCAGAAATTTCTATTTATAACAGCAGAAAATTTTAAATGACATTGATAACTACAATTCAGAAAATTTCTGAGTTTCATTATTTCTGATCTATTGGATCAAAAAACTTAGAAATAAATAACTGAACAGCAGTTAAACAATTTGCAGAAATTTGTTTGCAAAAGTTACTGAAACTAACTTCTATTTCTGCAATTAAACAACAGTCAAAATGTAAATTAAATCTGTTGCTAAATTCAGAAAATTTTTGAGTTTAATTCTTTCTGATCTATTGATGTATTTGATCTAAAAACTCAGAAAATTACTGAAAAACTATGAAATAATATTAAGAAAATAGCATGCAAAAGTTTCTAAAAGTAATTATATTTCTGAAATGTAATGCAATGCAAAATGAATCCTTATTTGCTGTTAAATTTTAGATAACTAAAATTTTATGTCAGTATTAATCTTGCTTTCAATTAGATCAATGAAAAAGGTAAGGGTTTAGAGGATGTGCACCAGTCATCCCTTAGGGGGTTGAAAACACCTGAAAATATGCTACCCGAATCACTGAAAATCCTCAACTCAGAAATTTTTTGTGAAAAAGTTTGTTAAAATTTTTTTGGGAAATTTTTAGGAAAAATTAGTGAGAGAATTTTGGTGAAAGAGAGGAGGCCATAAGGCTTAAAGGGAGGCTGAGAAAGAGGCTGGAGATGGCCAGCGCAAGGCCTCAAGGCCCTAAAAAAAATTTGCCCATAATCATCTTGAAATTTATCTTCAACCTGCAAACAAAATGGAGATGCCCCTCGAGGCTTAGATCTCTCTCTGAAATCCACAAAAATCACCTGCAATTTTTAGATTTGTTCCTGTACAAATAAAAGATAGAAGAAACCCCAAAGCATGTATATACAAAAATATGAAATATCCAAAACCCCAATGAATTAAAAAATTTGATATTTACAAATCTACAATATTATTCTACAGATCAAAGCCCTATATTAGCCAGATTTAAACAAATTTTTTCACAATATTTAGAAATAAATTTGAAATTTTAAAGAGGCACAAGCCCAAGAAAAACCCTGCAAGAAAAATATTCTATAAAGTGACTTCAGAAATTAAAAAGATAGTGGGCTCTTTTAGATTCTGTAAACTAAGAGTCAGTTGGTCCAGTTGAAGACTTCCCCAAACACCCAAATTCTTAATGATAACTTCTGCACACTTAAATATGATTGTTAGATTAATAGAGATTTAAAAAATGATCATAAAATTATCAAGAAATAGAAATGCCTGCTACTTCTATCAAATTAAAATGATATTCTAAAAAACCCAGATATTTGTGCAAGATACACAGATCAATCATCAAAGGCTATTAACCAGCAAATGCAAATAAAAGCAGCAAAGTATTAAGAACATTATTACCACAAAAATATGAAAGAGGAACACCACGATCTGAAGCCCCAAAGGCTTTGCGTTTTATTAACCAGAAAAAAGTTACAAGAGCTTACTTAGAGCAAGTACACGATTCAAAATTGGATCCAAATAATGGAAAGAGGCCTATCATTTATAGAAAAAAATTCCAACGACTAGTTGGCTTGATCCCTGTCAAAGCAATCTCAACCGTTGATGAAGATCAAATGATCTTTTAATCATCACTGTTGAAATAAAGTTACTTTTTGAGGAAATTCGAATTTCACTTTTAATTTCCTTTTAATTAACTCAAAAATGATTATTTTGAGTTAATTGCCGCAAAAAGTTGATTTTGATTTAACTATTATGGCCCAAGGGTCCAATATATCTTGAAATTTTTAATATCCCCTTGGTCAGGGACCTCCAAAATTAAAAACTTTAAAACCCACAAATTTTAAATGTTTGAGAATTGAATTTTTCCTAGGACCTAAATTAATTAAATTTATGGCTTTAGCATTTTAATTTCTTTTAGCCAGAATTTTTAATTAATTGACTCATGAGGGGATTATTAATTTTTCCAACCCTCTAATACTTGGCCATGGTGTCTAACTATGATGGACCATGCAAAAATATTTTTTATATGAAATATTACATTCCTAACCGATGAAGGGGGAGCACCCGTTCATTATAGGCCCTCAATAATTACCCATTTCTGCAACACAAAATATGATCTGGTAAACTAAGTGACTTGTAATAAAATAATCTAACCAAATAGTTAGAATTATTCCCATATCACTTTTACAGAGACTTGATAAATAACATTAGGACTCATTTAAAATCCCGACGACAAAATCCACTCTAGCTTTAGGGTGAGGCTGGAGGGAAAAACTTTGTCGATCATCCGTGTTTATAAACACACATGAATCGGTGAGACTAAAAACCTCCTAGGATAGAAATCATCATCAGAAAAATAAATTTACCTAGATTGTTACATACATTTGTCTTACTAGGATCATTTACATTACAAAATGCAGAATGGTTTACAAAACTCCAATGTACATATAGTTGATAATGATGAATATGTGGATCATCTGAGTGCTCGGACACGATGAAAATCCATGCGCAAAAAGATGTATAGCTATGGGGTAGTTGACATGGAGTGTTCAACACACCTACTGTCAAACGATGACTGTTGGGTATGGAATTATGTTGTCCTATATCTGCAGCAGATGGTGTTGTCGTTGACACTCCCACATGCTCCTCCTCCTCCTCCTGTGCCTCCTCCTCTTGTTGCTCCTCCCCCAAGTCCTCCTTCTCTTGTTGACCCTATACTAATGGGTCCTCCTCTAACCACGTAGGTGACTCCTCCATGATGGGAACCTCAGACTCCACCTTCCACTTAAACAATACATCAGTACTGTCTAAGGAAATCGCATTCACATCTAATGGATTCTCTATTTGCTTCACTCATAGTCAGAGATTGTAATGCACATACACCAAGTCATTGAGTCTTGAGAACTCCAACCTGTAACAGTGTCATAAAAAAATTAATTTGTCTTGACACTTGAGGGTCATAAATTAGTAAATTACAATAAATGTAATTGCTCAGTTGAAGGTTGACGCTCAAAGTTATAACATGTTGCACTTCTTTGAGTGTATTTTTTCAAAAGCACTCCAATTGCACTGACGCCCTGAAGAGCTACAGGTCTGACTCAAGATTCTGAAGGCCAATTTCTACAAATTTGGTGCCCTTACGCCATAGCTTCACCACCAAACACCTACAAAAAACTAATAAAAAGTTAAAAGTTAAAAACACTAAACATAATTAAACTTTCAAATAAAACATAATTGAAATTTAAAAAATCTAAAATTATAAATTAGCAAATTGAAAATTCTAATGAGCCATGATTTGTCACTTGCATGGCATGAAGAGGGTCCTTTCACGAATAACATCTTCAAAACCAAATAGGACATCGCCACCCTGATACATCTATATCTCGCAATTGATTTCACTGTGAAGCTTAGGATCAGGTACCATCCTATGAATACAAGTATGGAGCCCTTCCATCACCTTGCCATCAAAATCAAAGCGACATTTGTATGGAAATAAGGGATTACGGGTTGAAGAACAATGTTGTTGCATGAGTAGGTCGATGAAGCATCCCTATCCATTGACTATCAATCACACCCCATAACATCATCTGTCTATTAAACCCAGCAGAACCCTTCTCTCCATAATAAGCATGAATGGTCTCCTTCGCCCTATCCATTGCCTCATACAAATAAGCCATTGCAGGATTATCCCCTTCTACCAATCCCAGAACGTCTACTAAAATTTCACTAACTAAACACACTTCTTCTACTCCTTGCCAAATGTGTTAGTGTACACCATTTTTGCAATGGCTCTCCCATCTTTTCTCTTGTTGTATCTACAATCACGCCACTCATCATAAACAAACATTTACTTCAACTCAAACTAGCATCAAAGCAAAGAATGAAGAGTAATAAAGTTGGTGTCAAAACGTGTGATTGCGGGATGCAGCAACTCCTTGTTTCTAGTGTATCTCCTCGTGAGGCCAAGAACAAAAGCATGGTTATATATAAACTTGGGGATGCTCCTAGCCATATCAATCACCTCCTTGATGAAGGAGAGTTTCCCATATCCTCAAGCAACAAATCAATATAACGTGTTACACATGGAGTCCAAAAAAATGTGCGGTGTTGTAATATTCCTAATGAAAATATATCGTGGATAACAAAAGCAATGACCTAGCTATAGCTACTAAATTCAAAAATGCACAACCATACACATTTGAACACGAAAATATGGACAAAAACTCTAAGTCATTGTATTAATTATGATAAATATGGGTACAATAAATTAGATCAGAAGAACCCGGGGTTGCTACAGCAAGCTAGGTGAAACCCAAGTTGGAATTGTGATGCCAAAAGTACTGGAATGACTCCACCAAAAACCTTTGCGCTAACTCAGTAAATTATTGCCACTGTTGTTTTAGGTGAACTGAGATTTCGGCCCTCAAATGTACTCCAAAAAATTTGCAAAATTCAATGTAGGCTCTCCACACCAGCTTCAACAAAACCCAAAAATATCACACAGACCCAAGTGGTGGAAATAGTCCCGGGATAAACTGTGCCCTCCTCCAATAATTTTTGTTCCCGACTGTTGAATGGAACTAGGAATTTTGCCCTCATAAGTGCTCGGAAAATTCTATAAAATTAATCGTAGCCTCCTCTCACCAAACCCACAAAAACCCAAAAAGGGTTTGCGCTAAATCCACTGACCCCCGATGACCCCAAACACGTGTTAATTACCCAATTTGGCCAAAAAACGCTCTACATAATGGAACTGTTGTAGGATGCCCGAAATATGACATTGAAAGCCTCCCAAAGTCTTGTAAAGATCCCCTTGCTAGATATGAAGTCAAATTTTCTCCATCTATCATCTTGGTGGCCCTGCACTTCTCTCTCAATACCATCTTCTAATTCCCATTGTTGTTCTGTAACAAATCTTGAAGAGTCTTCCACATCTCATATATAGTGGTCTTCCCTGAGAGATGTGGTATCAAGTGATCCTTGACTCCATCTAGAATGATCAACTTGGTTTTTGCATCTGACGTCTCATGCTTTGCCAAATCAGCCAAATCTGTTAGTTTAGCAATACTCTTTTTAGCAAACTCCAATATTTAATTAACCAACAGCACTAGATTGATCCTTTCCTCCCATAACAATAGTTGGACAGCCCATCCAACTTCTCTTCATACCTCAAGCCAGCTATCATCTTTGACATGTTTCTCCTTCAACAACAAGCCAACTAGCTCCCTCTTAAGTTGGTTCTTGTGCACACTTTGAATCAGTTGTCCCTCAAAGTAACTTTGATACCATGTTGAAATCCCTTATACCCTAGATCTAGTCTATGTCGAGAGTAGAACATAAACACACTAAAGATACTCAACTATGAAGCACTTTGCACAACGAAAATGTAACAATAATAAAATCAACAGAAGTAAACAAGATATGTAGGCCTAAAACATTTCGTATGAGCCCATCAACAAGAAAATCACAGGGCTCTTGTATGAAGGATCATGGCCCTTCAAAAATCTTGATACAATGTTATAGTACAATAAATACAACTACGGCTTGAGGTCTAATCCTTCAAACCCTCAACTACCCACAAAACACAGAGACAAATAGCTCAACTTGCTTTTTGATGTAATCCTTCACAGGCAGCCCTTTCGGTCATTTGTCCACAGTAGATCAGCTCTTTAAGATCATTGTCCCTGGCTGTCCTTTGCCTCCAAATTCATACAAAGATTAGCTCCCTTTGACCTCTATCAATTGTTTCTCACAGGGGGACGCTTTTGTCCACTATATTATGCCAGCATCAAACTTCTTGTCGTTAGGTGCTTCCTTTGACCTAACAATCTTCCTTCTTCAACCCTACACAACTCAGCCTTCACTTGATGTCCGCTACAGCAGCCTTTTCTCAGCTCTACCAGCCTTCCCACTGCTACAAATGACCCTCAGTAAACCTCAGACAATTCTCAGACTGTTTGTCCTTGTTCATAAGGCCTTTCGGCGTACCTGGGCACACTTTCTGAGGCCCTTCGCCCTCTTCTAGGGCTACGACCTAGATACAGATGCCCTCAAACACAACTAACAGACTCCATTTTGGATGTGGCTAGTAACTATTCACACTATGGGAGCCTCGACCAAGCCTCCTCTTGACTATGGCCCAAACTAGGGCACAACCAGACTTGCAGCCCTCCTACAACTTTGGACCTTAAACAATCACGGAACTTGTTCTCTCAGACAGTGAATTCGGCCTCTCTTGAACAGTTGCGGCTCCTCTAAGGGCTAACGTTCTCCACATTGATAATATCAATGTTGATAATATCGTTGAGATATCGACGATATTCAGTAATATCGCCGAGAAAATATCGTAATATTTTCTTGCCTGGAAATATTGTGATATTTCTGAAATATCATCAATTTCTTGGTAAAATATCGCGCGACGATGCAATTATCATCGAGCAAGCTCAATTTGCTTTGTTAGTCTTGGAGAAGGGGAAGAGCTTTGTGGTGGTTTTCAAGGAGGGATTGAGGATCAAAAAACCATTATCATGACCAACCAAATTTTTTTTGTGGATCAAAGATTCAAGATCAGTGAGACAAACTTCATTTCTTCCATTAATAGGTATGTTCTTAAAAAACCCTATGTTAATGATTTTTTTCATAGATTTAGGGTTATGCTTGCTTGCCTCTTTGCCTACAAATATTTTGCTTCTTTGTTTCTTTTCCATTTGTTGTGATTTTCATGCCCATGAACCAATGCGAGGGTTTTCTTCATATTTGGACAGCAAGCTTCATTTTTTTTAACCCTCTTATTGCCACTTTTCACTGCAAATAATGTAGTAAAAAAATGAGGTGATTATTATTTTTTGTGTATGGTGGTTTGATGCCAATTTTTTTTTTGTGTGCCCTAGGTTTGAATTAGTTCACTACAAATATGTCAAAAGCCTTGGACCCATTTTGGGAGCATGGGGAACCTGATGGTGTGACAAATCAGGCATATCTATCATGCAAATTGTGTGGGACCAAGATGACAAGAGGGGTTATGTGATTGAAATAGCATCTGGGTAGACTCCCTAGACATGATGTTGGACTTTGTACGGTTTCTAGTGTGGAGATTACACAAAAAGCTCTTGAAGCAATTGGTGAAAAACACAAAAAGAAGGAAGAGGCAGAAAGAAACAAGGTTGAACGTGCAGGTAGATCTTTCAGGATATTTTCTTCTGATTTTAAGATGAGGGTAGTGGGAGGGGCTCCACAACGTCACCCGCTAGTGTTAATGTTACTGGGAGTGGGAGGTCATCATTTTTTGTTCCACGAACAAGACATGAAGCACAACCTTCCATAAAATCAGTGGTTAAAAAAGGAAAAGCAAGAAGCAGATAGAGTTATCTAGAGTGACTTACCTCTCAGCATCACCAAAGCCAATCCATTTTGGCAGCGAATGTGTGATGCTATTGTTGTTGTGGGCTTGTTACCCACCATTATGTGGGTGATATCCATAGGAGAAAATTTTCTCCAAGATGGTCCTCAGCTGGCAGCCCCTTACAGCCACCAACTAGCTCCTCGTGCCATTTCTCCACCACCTGAGCCAGCCATGTGGTCCCTCGCCCATCTGTCATGATCGTATGTTGGAAGGTGGGCCTCCCGAACCTAAAGGTATGCCTTGTCATTTGGTAATTGAGTATTGTAATTTGCTTACCATGGATACTTCTAGTCATGGATTAATGGGGGGATTTGGCAAAAAGAATGGGTTGGGTCTGTGCTCTTGTCCCCTAGACCTCTTTTGGATGTTAACCCTGAACCTTAGTCTCGTGGAATCTCTTTTACTGACCTTTGGACTTTAGGGATGGTACTACATGAGACTGATTTTGGTTGCTTGGCCCTGCTCCCTCATCCACATATATCACTCCCCTTCCACTCATTTTAACCCCATTCCTCATTTCTCCCACCTAGGGTCCACATAGGGTTAGCCTTCCCCCTCCCCTTGCCCACACCTTTGGTCATGCTTGGAATGTTGCCCCGGAGGTTCATGCGGCTAAAAAGATTAAAAAAAAAAAAAAACATAATTGGCCACATCCAACAGGAAGATGTCCCACAAAATGCAAAAGATGGTCGGGACAAATACATTTAGCAAGTGGGCAAAAGCCAATACATGAGCTCTACCCCATCACCATGGCCATTACCCTGGCTCTTACAGGCCCTAGAAGAGTCTGCTTTATCATTCAAGAACCCATGATTGTCCCAAACCCTGGTAGGCAATGAACTGCCCTACCTTAAAGGGGGTATCCACTATTATATCTTACACATCAAGCTCTTATCCCTTGAGCCCCGTGCAATTAATTAAAGAAAATTCATAAAAGGAAAAAGGCATATAAATAAGGGTGGAAAAATCAAGGTCGGGGCACCTCATGCACCACGATTTCTCCCTCCTATACATTATATACCAAAGTGTGGACTTACCTTTTATTAGCTACCCTTGTACCCCAACATGTGGCCCAGGGTTACCCCTTTCATTCCCTACTCCATTCATCTCTTTATCACATGCCACCACCCTTTAAAGGATGTACCTTAGACATACTATAAAAGTAGAAACCACCTAATAGGATACTTGGTTAACCCCATCTGGAGGTTAGAAACATTAGCACATGCCAAATCCCGCTATGGAAGGGCATGCAATTATGAAGTGCCCACCTGTTGTCCATGGTTTGTAAGCTATTTTACTCAATTTCCCTTGATGACTTGTTGTACTGGAAGGCTAAGGGACGCATTAGATCTTATGCAGGATTGCAGATGGTCTCCATTTTGGGTTTGGTCTCCCTGTATGGGGTCCTAACCCTCCAGAGGGCTACATTGGCACATGTACGGTGTGTGTTGAGAGTGATGGACCTCCACAACAGTAGACAACACTCCATGGATCCCCAAAGACATTCAGAGATTGCTCAATATTCACTTATTGGATGAGGAAGATGCACCTGGTTCACCATGCCCATCCAGCCCCATATTTGTACCATGCACCTGGCAGAGTACCTAGGACTTGTACGTTGATGTGGCATCACTTACACCATCATCTGAGCCCTTATAAATGGTCTACAGACATCTTCGACCCACTTGGAGACCCATGAGGTTACTTGTGTGCTCTCACACCCATTGGGAGCACCACAAGTTTATTATTTGGAAAACAAGGGGCCAACACCTTGTCCACTACTTTTGGGAGTCTTATTCATCAATGTGGCACTTATGGACTCCATTATGCTTCTAAGAAGGCCCAACAACATGTATTGTTGATCATTCAATCTCTTGAGAGGCTTATTCTTTTGTTTATGAGCTAGTTTGGTGGGTTTGTCACCAAAAATTAAATATTTTGCACATTGTTTATATTTTAGGGGCTAATGTAGGCCCGAGTAGCTAAATCGAACTCATTAGAAGTGTATAAATAGAAGTGATGAGGATTCATTTGATCATCATCACTTGGATTTGGAACTAGTATCTCTTTAGAGATTTTTGTTATCCTTCTTGGAGGACAGATGTTTAGAGCATGGAATGAATTTTGATGTTTGGATAATTTTCATGTCTTGGAGCTTCTTGATGGCAAGTTTTAGGATGGTTGGATATATTCTTATACATGTAAGTACATTTTAATGCTATTCTTTCTTTCTAATTTTGTCACATACATTGTTGTTGGGATTTCGCTATACTAGGGCTTATTTGTTGCATCTCTTATGCGAAGTTGTGGAAATTTTGTTTCTGGATAGTGGATGCTTCATGTATGGGTCATGTATAACAAATGAATGTTCCTAGGGATATTTCATTATTGAAATTCATCTTGACAAGCCATTTATCGTGCAAAAAGAAGTATAAAGTCTTTGAAGCTACTTTTGTTGCTACCCTAGTGCCAAGCGAAGTTGTATTTGAGGCCTCCTTGACCTAGAATTCAAAGGTCCATAGTCATAATTCTACCTAACTCCTATCTCCTCAAAGGATTAGGCACTAGTCCACCCAAAGGCGATCACCTTAAACCTATTTTCCTTCTCCCCTTTCCTCTTCGCTGGGTCTAGTCCTCTAGGTCACCTAGGGCATGAATTATCTCATGAGCTAACCATCCAAATACTTCGATTTTTGGTCCACAACTACGCTGGTGTGTCCTCATAAAGCCCTCCAAATTTCATGATATTCCAACCGTGGGATCTTGAGATATCGCAAACCCTAGCACGAAAACCAATTCTTGCTCTTAGTTTCCCTTAGGCTAGAAACCTCCCTAGGATCCTTGCATTGCTTTCATTGAAAATTCATTCCTTGATCCCTTTCCCCTCCCTAATTAGGTCAAACATATGAATGGTTGCTAAATCCTATCCTATTGACCGAACCTCGGGTCCACTTGGTCCAGTGTGGTCCCATGCACTATCAAGGTTAATTCTTCAAAGATCACCCAGAACCCAAGTTTCCACAAGAATTTTAAGTCTTATGGATCTCCTTTATAGGACACATAAAACCTAAACCTGGAAATTCTCCCCAAGCCCTTCCTAGAGAGCCTTTCGTCTTATCTTCCAAGACAAGCAAGCCACATATTTGAGCCTCTCTTGTGAAGAGTCTTCCAGGATCACCCCTCGCTCTATCATTGGTCCATCCATTTCGTGATCCTTATCATAACAGGTCTCCTCCCATTGGTCAAAGTCCGTAAAGAGTAGGGAGCCTTAGTCAAAGTGACAGTGGGCTATCGCTCCATTGTTGCCCTTAGCCTAATAGTAACCCTTCGAGGATCCCCTTTTAGGACCCCTGCTAGTTTGAGTGGTAACAGGGCCCAAGGTACAAAAGTGCTACATATGAGGAGTTGCGGGGTCAATCCTTCAAGCAGAAAAGCAGGACACCAACTCTAGATTGGCGGAGTTGAAACAGACATGAGAAGTGTCTAGATGCACAGTGATGTTTGATGGTTGGAAAGATAGGAAGTGTAGGACCCTTCTAAATTTCTTGGTATATTGTCCTAAAGGTACTATGTCTATTAAATCAGTGGATGCATCAGCACATATAAATGATACAGCATTGATATGTGAGTTGTTAGGTGGGTTCATTCATGAGATTGGTGTGCAGAATGTGGTGCAAGTCATAATAGATAATGCAACTAATTATGTATCTGTCGGCGGGATGCTTATGGAGAGGCATTACACATTGTTTTGGACTCCATGTGCAACACATTGTATCGATTTGTTGGTTGAGGATATGGGGAAACTCTCCATCATCAAGGAGGTGATTGATATGGCTAGGAACATCCCCAAGTTTATATATAACAATGCTTTTGTTCTTAGCCTCATGAGGAGATACACTATAAACAAGGAGTTGTGGCATCTTGTAATCACACGTTTTGCCACCAACTTTATTACTCTTTAGTGTTTGCTTCGATGTCAGTTTGAGTTGAAGCAAATGTTTGTTTCTGATGAGTGGTGTGATTGTAGATATAGCAAGAGACAAGATGGGAGAGCCATTGCAAAAATGGTGTACACTGACACATTTTAGCAGGGAGTAGAAGAAGTGTGCTCGGTTAGTAAACCT
Organism: Pinus taeda; assembly: GCA_000404065.3. NCBI lineage: Eukaryota > Viridiplantae > Streptophyta > Pinopsida > Pinales > Pinaceae > Pinus > Pinus taeda. The sequence goes on from APFE030177520.1 coordinate 43,046, forward strand.
ATAATAAAGGTTCTGAGATTGGTAGATGGGGTCAAGCCTGAAATGGATTATTTGTATGAGGCCATGGATAGTGCCAAGGAGGCCACTCGTTCTTATTATTTAGACAAAGGTTTCGTTGGGCTTGATAGACAAATGATGTCATGGGATGTGATTGATAATCGGTGGACAGGAATGCTTCATCGACCCATTCATGCAACAGCAACTCTTCCTCAACCCCGCATTTTCATACAAATGTGCCTTTGATTTTGATGGCGAGGTGATGGAAGGGCTCCACTCATGTATTCAGAGAATGGTACCTGATCCTGAGCTTCGTAGCAAAATCAATTGCGAGATACAGTTTTATCGAGATAGTGTTAGCCTATTTGGCTTTGATGATGCCATTAGGGAAAGGACCCTCTTCATGGCACGTAGGTGACAAGTCATGACTCATTAGAATTTTCAATTTAGAATTTACTTAGTTATAATTCTAGATTTTTAAAATTCAATTATGTAACTTCTATTTGAAAGTTTAATTATGTTCTAACCTTTTAACTTTTTTATTTCTTTATTTTGTTGTAGATATTTGGTGGTGAAGCTATGGTGCAAGGGCACCAAATTTGCAGAAATTGGCCATAAGTATCTTGAGTCAAACATGTACCTCTTCAGGCTGTGAGCGCAATTGGAGTGTATTTGAGAAAATACACTCAAAAAAGCGCAACAAGTATAACTTTGAGCTTCAACCTTCAAGTGAGCAATTACATTTATTGTAATTTTAATTTATGACCCTCGAGTGTCAACAGTGAAGACTCATTCGTGTTTTTGACACTCTTACAGATTGGAGTTTTCACACCTCAATGATTTAGTGTATATGCATTACAATCTCCAACTTCGAGTAAAGCAAATAGAAACACCAATGGATCCAGATGCCATTTCCTTAAACAATATTGATGTATTGTCTCAGTGGAGGGTGGAGTCTAAGATGCCCATCTTGAAGACTCATGGTTAGAGTGAGAGGAACCATTAGAATAGGGGCAGCAAGAGGAGGATGACTGGGGGAGGAGCAGCAAGAGGAGGAGACTATGGGAGCATCAGTGTCAGCTCCATTTGCTATAGATATAGGAGAGCAAAGCTCCATACCCAGCAGTCATAATTTGACATTAGGTGCAAGGTCAAGGCCTTCTACTGCTAGGGTCAGGCCTGGCAAACAACCCATCATGTTTTCCTGTAAATGGGGAGAGGACACTGATCTCAGATAGTTGGCTGCTAGTTTTATTTGTTTTGCTACATATAATTCATGAAGATGAGATACTTTTATATAGGTGATGTTATTTTGTATTGGTTCTCCACATTTGAGTCCTTGATTGGACAATTATTAGGGATCAACAGGATTTGGTATCGCCTTTGATGTATCATTTTTATTTTACATCCACTACATCATATATATCAGTGCTTTCTTCATATTTATGTGCCAATGTGTTTATTACCTGTTGTTATTGCTTTATATGTTTAAACCTCTGAAAAAAAATGAATATATTATGCATTTTTTATGTTTGCCAATATTTTGCCGATATTTTTGTCGATATTGCCAGTAATATGTTTTCAGGACCCTCGCCGATATTTTGCCAATACCGATATTTTCAACACTACTCCACAAGATTGTGTCCTTCCAACTTGTGTTTTGCCACTCCATTGGCCTCATATATATACTAGTTTAAGGGGTGGAAATCCTAACGGTCATGTCCCTTGGCCTTGCAGGCCAACCTGAGCCTACATGACTCAAAAATTAGATCAAATTTATTTTTTTGGTTTTAAGCCCACTCCTTTGGGTCAAAACCCCAGGCTTAACCTGATTTTTATTCTATGTCCCCATTGACAAACTAAAAAGGACAGCATGTATCTTCTACTATCAACTACCATTTCCAGCTCAGGAATCAATTTATTGAGTGCAGCTAGCGTCACATCAAATATTTTTGACAGTTTCCTTTATCAATCTATGTGGCACCAGTTTTCCTCTAAGGGGTACCTTATGATGCTTGTGTTCAAGAAGCGACATCAAGCTATGTATAAGGTATTGAAAAGCTTTTTCAGGGATATCCACCTAATAATTGTCTTAAGGTACAAAGGTAGTAAGCTTCTGTCATAGAGCCACCTCATAGTGGGAATTTACACTATACAGGCTGAAAACCAGTATATCCTCCAATTGTTATGGTTTTTAAGACATTTGAGGCAAATTTCTGTGGGTTTATTTCCAGTATCTGTCCTGCTAGTCGGTGCCTGTGTTTTGCCTCCAGTTTTATCAATGCCTTCCAGAACTCTTTCATATGCAGCATTGATAGAAGACCAGAGGTAATATTTCGTCTGTTGGCAGCCATATCTGCAAAATGTCAGTGCTAAACCTTGCCCCTCAGACTCTTCCAAGATAATTCTACCTGCAACCATTGTTGCTGTTATTATCCCGTTCATGATTCCCTCATGAAAGTGTGCATGATATTCTTCAAGTCATTTATCAGCCCATTTCCTGACTGATATAAGAATAAAGTGTACAAATGTTAATTATTAGTATCCATCCCCAGTTTCCACTATATAGTGGATACTTTTCACGTCTTCCTCCAGCACTACATTGTTCAACAAGTGCATTTATTTTCCACTGATGAGTTGCATGTTTGAATCAAGAGACCCGTTCTACAACCATGGAATAGAGGTGTCACATGTTCATGTCAGATGTGTCACATGCATCAACTTAAATGTAATAAAATTCAACATCAAAACTCTGATGTATTAAAAAACCAATCTAAAAAATAAATTTAAATTAAATAAAGAAAAATAAAAAATAAAAATATTGAAATTATAACCAAAAAAAATTGATTTGAAAAAATAAATAAACTAGAATGGATCCATCAAGCACCAAGAAGGATCAAATCCCTTTGAGACACAAGCATGACGTCCTGCACCTCTACGAATCAGGCACTTCCACATGTTCTATAATATCCCTAACCTGGAATATTCTTCAAAACCCCAGCAAAACTCCAACCAAATACATGCAAATGATATAATAATCCAAAAGTAATAAAATAACAGTGGAACAGCATATAATAATGTAAACCGGAAATATAAATAGATACACAAGAAATGCAATGAGAAAATGCTAAGCCATTTTATTATACTGAGCAACAAGAAGTGATCAGACAGATGGCACCTCGTCTTGCACAAGGCAAGTGAAGAGATACTCTCAGAATGACAAGAATGGCCTCTCTACGTGGATGTTGTTGTTGTGCTGTTGCGGCTGCTAGGAAATAAATGATGATTTGGGACTGCTCCCCTCCTCGGAAAAAGCGGAAACTCTGGATTCGGGCTCTACTCAAGAAACCCAGAAAAACCCAAAAAGCTTTCCTGGAATGGCCGGCCCCCGAAGAACACCCCCTTGGGGTTCTACGCAGTTCCTCAAGCCCTGCGCTGCCACTGAAGAAAAGCCCTCTAACTCTGCCTGAAACCCTGCCAAAAATCCTCCAATGAGACAAGAGCTAGACCCCTGCTCAATCACCCAGCATAAATCCACTTGCAAAACCCCAATCCAGCACTACAACCAGAAAGAACTGCAACCAAAAAGAACTGTGTCCCTCTCCCAGGGATGCGCAGCCCTCCAAAACGCTGCTAAAACTGCTGCTGGAATGCTGATGAAACTACTGCTAAAACACCAAAGGAAATACCTTGCCCAAGTAGGCACTCGAAGTCCCTCGGGGCTAAGGGTGAGATCTCCGAACGGAGACACTCAATGCACTAAACAGTGCTGCAGACTAGCTAAACAGCCAGCGTACTCAGAAGTCGAATCGACTAGCTCAAAATGCAAATAACTGAATGATCCAAAATGAGGAGGCTCCTCTCTATTTTATAGCCTCTGCTTCTCACAATCCCTAGGCTCACCTCCTCCTGCATGATTCCCCTCTTGCCATGTGTCCTTCCCCCCTGCACAATCCCTCCATGTGTCAGCGTGGGCCCCATTTCTGCGTCCCCCTTTGGCCCCCTTGGCTCCTCCTTAAGTCACAACGTTGTGCTACTAGGAAGTGACCTTTTATTCTTAAAGTGAGTTATGTCCCCCGTCCTCACTTTTTTATTTATAAATAACTATAGAAGGCAAAAATTGCGCAAAACTGAATATTCCAATTAGCCATGGCTAATTAGGAATATTACAGTTTCCCTCGGCAAAATGTTGCTTGTCCTCAAGCAACTGAAGTGATGGATGTTGCAAGATCTTCTCACTCTCCCAAGTGGCATCCTCATCCGGCAAATTCTTCCACCTCACCAAGAATTCCTGGACCCTTCTGCTTCGCCGCTGCCTCTCCCTGGTATCAATGATAGCCTCCGGCTGCAATACCAAATGCCCCTCGTCATCCATGGGTGGTAGCTCATCTATCACTGTCACCTGCTGCCCCAATGCCTTTTTTAGGCATGATAAATGGAAAACGTTATGAATCTTGTTGCCTTGGGGCAGCTCCAACTCATATGCAACATGTCCAACCCTGCGTATCACCCTGTACGGCCCATAAAAGTGGGGCTTAAGCTTCTTAGCCCCCTTCTGCTTTAGTGACAACTGTCAGTGGTAAACCATGTTCCCTACCTCGAATTGTCTCTCCACCCGACCCCTGTCGGCATATAGCTTCTGCTAGTTCTGTGTTGTAGCCATGTTATCCTTGAGAGCTCGGAGAATATCCTGACTCTCTTGGATCCATATCTTGGCTCTGGGAGCCTTGCTATCACCAAACATCACGTCAAAAAAGGATAAAGGATGATACCCATATAAAGCATAGAATGGTGACATACCAATGGACATGTGATGTGAAGTATTGTAGCAGTACTCCGCTAGATGCAGCCACCTCAACCATGCTCGTTGCTACCCACTAACATAGTTACGCAAGTAGACCTCTTGCCACTTGTTAACTATCTCTGTCTGCCCATCCGTCTATGGGTGATAACTGGTACTCAGTGTCAACTCTGTCCTCACCAACCGGAAAAGCTCCTGCCAAAACCCGCCCATGAAACGTTTGTCCCTATCACTGACAATGGTCTTAGGAAGACCATGTAGCCTGAAGATCTCTCTAAAGAACAGCTCGGCCACCTGTGTTGTTGTATAGTGTGCAGATATGGCAAAAAAGTGTGTGTACTTTGTCAGTCGTTCAACGACGACAAAGAAGCAATCCTTGCCCTGTACCATGGGCAACCCTGTGATGAAGTCCATCGAAATACTCTCCCATTTCCCCTCCGAAATGGGAAGAGGCTGCAATAATCCCGTGGGATGGCTCATCTCTCCCTTGTTCCTCTGGCAAACATCGCACTCCCGGATGTGCTGGAGTATGTCCTCCTTGAGGCCCTTCCATGAGAACCTCTCCCTAATGGCCCTGTAGGTTTTGGTAAACACCTGATGTCCTGCCAACGATGAACCATGTGATGCCTGGAGTTTATTCTTCTTGAGCTGAGACCCCTCAGTCAAGAAGATCCGGTCCCTGTAATAGATGATCTCATCGACCACCCTGTACCTGTCATCTACCACTTGCCCATCCAGAACCTCACATGCAAACCTGTCCTTGGAGTACTCTACTAAGAGTCGAGCCCTCCAGTCTGTATCCAAGCTCATAAGAGACAACGTGGCTGGTCTACATGAAAGGGTATCTGCTACCACGTTGTTCTTACCCTTGACATACTCAATGTCAAAGTCATATGCTTGGATCTTGATGATCCACTTTTGCTGCCTCTCCTGTAGCTGCTTCTGCTCCAAAAAGAACTTGAGGCTGTTGTGATCAATCCTCACCCTGAATCTATTACCCACCAGATACTGCCAGTACTTAGCCAATGCATGCATGATGGCCAGCATCTCCTTGTCATATATAGAATACAACCTCTCGTGCGGAAGGAGCTTCCGGCTTTCAAAGGTTATAGGGTGACCTCCCTGCATCAACACCGCGTCGATCCCCTCTCCCGACGCATCACACTCCAAAACAAAAGGCTGCGTAAAATCTGGCAACGCAAGCACTAGGCAGCTGCTCATAACCTCCTTGAGCCTGTCAAAGGCTCGCTGCGTTGTATCTGACCAACTGAAAGCCCCCTTCCTCATCAAATCTGTCAGGGGTGCAGCAAGTTGTGAGAAACCTTTGATGAACTTCCGGTAGTAAGTACAAATGCCAATGAATCCTCGAAGTTCCATCACATTTCTCGGCTCCGGCCATTCTCTGATGGCCCTGATCTTCTCCCCGTGGACTGTCATTCCGTCCACTCCTATAATGTGTCCCAAATACAACATCTCCGTCAAACCAAACTCACGCTTGGAGAGTTTGGCATAGAACTGCTACTCCTGTAAGATATGCAATATCGTCTCAATGTGCCAGAGATGCTCCTCCCAAGTCCTGTTGTAAATGAGAATGTCATCAAAGAATACCAACACAAACTTCCTCAGGTGACTACGAAAGATGTGATTCATGCAGCACTGAAATGTAGCGGGGACGTTGGTTAGCCCAAAAGGCATCACCAAGAACTCAAAGTGCCCATAATGACACCTGAAGGCGGTCTTGGGAATGTCCTGCTCCCTCGTGCGAATCTGATGGTACCCAGATCTCAAATCAATCTTTGAGAAGAATCTTGCTCCCCTCAACTCGTCCATCAACTCATCGATCCTGGATATGGGGTACCTGTTCTTCAGGATCTTCTTGTTCAGGGCCCTGTAGTCAATGCACATCCTTTTTGTATCGTCCTTCTTCTTCACCAACACCACAGAAGAAGCAAAAGGACTCGTGCTCAGTCGAATGTGCCCAAGAGCCAGCAACTCCTAGATAGCCCGCTCAATCTCATCCTGATAGGCCTTGGGGTGCCTATAGGGGGCGGTGATCACTGCCTAAATGCCCTGCTCAAGCTCGATAGTGTGCTCAAACCCCCGATCCGGTGGCTGTCCTGGTGGAATCTCTCCAAACACTATGGCATACCGATCAAGGATGGATTGGATCTCTGGATGTACCGTCTACCCTGTAGTCCCTGCCTCTAATGCACACAGCTCAACTGCCCACTCTATGTCTCCCTTCCGGAAGACTGCCTCCATCTGATGAGCCGACACAGTCTGAGGCGGATATGTGTGTTGTCCCCGTATCTTCTCATGCCTCCCTGACTTCTCATCATCCCACTCCATCTCTAGGGTCTTCCAATCCGTCGTGACCTTCGCTAGAGTAATAAGCCACTGAACACCCAGTATCATGTTGGTGTCCGGAATATCGACCACAAAATAATGGTCAGTCAATGTGTAGGTGCCCATCGTCATTGAAAGCTCTGGAACATAACGAGCACACGTCATGGTCTAATCTCCTGGGACCAATACTGAAAACCCATCGAAGCTCTCGATCTATATACCTCTCCGCTCAACCATCTGTGCATCGATGAAGTTGTGGGTCGCCCCATTGTCAACCAAAACCGATACGCGCTGGCCACGTACTGTCCCTCGTACGCGAAGCATCAGATACTTGGGAACTCCTCGCAATGCTGCAAGAGCCCCTCCGGTAGGTGCAAAAGATGCACCACCTGCTGTTGGCGGTGGAGGTGGCAAAGGTCCCTGTATGGCATGGCTATCTCCTACCTCCACATCATCCTCGTCATCCTCTTCTCCACTGCTCTCGGAGAAGACCTCAATGAGATGTGCTTTACTAGCAGCACATCTATGTCCTGGTGCCGACGGCTCCTGGCATGTGAAGCACAACCGCTTCTTCTTCAGCTCCCTCTTGACATCATCCTCAATCTGTACTCATCCTAGATTCCCCTTCGGAGGTGGAATCCTCACGTCCTTCCCCTTAGACTGAAAACGTTGTCTTTGGGGGTAAGGTGTCCGGACTCAAGATGTAAGTCTCGGGTCCTGCTGATAGCGTCCTGGAGCGTGGTTGGTCTAACGGATCGGACTAGACCCGGAAGTGGCTCTGCTAACCCCTCAACATACATATAGACCCTCCGTGTCGTGGATAGGTCTGGCACCATCACGGAGACCCTCAAGAAATCTGCAATGTAGGTCTCTGGGCTCCCTGTCTACTTGAGCCTCGTCAGCTCAACAAAATGTTGCTCTGGATCCCTCCGATCAAATCGCTCCATCAATCTCCTGGTAAACTCTGCATATGTCGTCACTGTAGAGCGCCCGAGTGTAACCATCCCGTGAAACCACCAATCCTGGGCCTCGCCATCCAAATGCAATGTTGCCACCTTGATGGCCTCTGCCTCCGACATCTGGTTACACTGGAAATAAATGTCCAGCTTCTCCACCCAAGACCTTGCCGAACTGTTTGATGAACCATCAAACGTAGGCAAGTGGAATCTACTTGCTGCACGGTGGGTGTCAACATCATGGTAATGTCGGTTTCCTCTGTGATGATCGCGGGGCCTACTATCCCGTTGGAGCTGAACAAAGTCTCTGAATGAAAGGGCATCCCTGAACTCCTGCCCATATGCCTAGTACTCTGCAAAATAATCGCCCATATGGTCGGGCTCTGCCTCCTACTGGGCTCCGACCCCCGTGTCTGCTCCTAAGAACGTGGGCATGGTAGAGTGTGTAGGGGCATGCGAGGCCACCTGCTGCACAGTATCACGCTGCTCTGGCAAATGATGGGATGCACCTGATCCCTCCCCAATCTCTCAGGCTGTCTGGCCTCTACTGCCGTGAATCTCTGCTCCATCACCTCAATCTGTGTCGACAAATCCTGCACTGATTCGAGGAGCATATCCGCAAATCTCTTCCCGTCCTCGTCAGCCATCTGTTCTCCGTCCACTACTGACTCTCTCTGTTCAGCATCTACCACAGGCTGCTCCTATTCTATGTCCAGCACAGAAACACAGTCTCCCTCCCCGTAGGTATTCTCCAACCTACGTCCAGTGTCTCTGTACCTCCTACCTCTTGTAACAAATGTAGGGTTTTTCCCCTGGTGTCATAGATTGCCAGCTCCACAGGCTGAGCCAAATCTATGCTCTAATACCACTGTAATATCCCTAACCCGGAATATTCCTCAAAACCCCAGCAAAACTCCAACCAAATACGTGCAAATGATATAATAATCCAGAAGTGATAAAATAACAGTGGAACAGCATATAATAATGTAAACCAGAAATATAAATAGATACATAAGAAATGCAGCGAGAAAATGCTAAGCCATTTTATTATACTGAGCAATAAGAGGTGATCAGACAAATGGCACCTCGTCTTGCACAAGGTAAGTGAAGAGATACTCTCAGAATGACAAGAATGGCCTCTCTGCGTGGATGTCGCTGCTGCTAGGAAACAAATGATGATTTGAGGCTGCTCCCCTCCTCGAAAAAAGCGGAAACTCTAGATTTGGGCTCTACTCAAGAAACCCAGAAAACCCAAAAAGCTTTCCTGGAATGGCCGGCCCCCGAAAAACACCCCCTTGGGGTTCTGCGCAATTCCTCAAGCCCTGCGCTGCCACTGAAGAAAACCCCTCTAACTCTGCCTGAAACCTTGCCAAAAATCCTCCAATGAGGCAAGAGATGGACCCCTGCTCAATCACCCAGCATAAATCCACCTACAAAACCCCAATCCAGCGCTACAACCAGAAAGAACTACGTCCCTCTCCCAGTGCTGCGCAGCCCTCCAAAACGCTGCTAAAATTGCTGCTGGAATGCTGATGAAACTACTGCTGAAACACCAAAGGAAATAGCTTGCCCGAGTAGGCACTTGAAGTCCCCCGAGGCTAAGGGTGAGATCCTAGAACGGAGACACTCAATGCACTAAACAGTGTTGCAGACTAGCTAAACAACCAGCGTGCTCAGAAGTCGAATCGACTAGCTCAAAATGCACATAACTGAATGATCCAAAATGAGGGGGCTCATCTCTATTTTATAGCCTCTGTCTCTCACAATCCCTCGGCTCATCTCCTCCTGCGTGATTCCCCTCTTGCCATGTGTCCTTCCCTCCTGCGCAATCCCTCCATGTGTCTGCGTGGGCCCCATTTCTGCGTCCCCCTTTGGCCCCCTTGGCTCCTCCTTAAGTCACAACGTTGTGCTACTAGGAAATGACTTTTTATTCTTAAAGTGAGTTATGTCCCCCGTCCTCACTTTTTTATTTATAAATAACTATAGAAGGCAAAAATTGGGCAAAATCGAATATTCCAATTAGCCATGGCTACTTAGGAATATTACATGTTCCTCATGTGTTGTACTTGTCAGTCCCACTGTTGTTGTGTGTTACCTTATGCTTTGAGCACCTTCAAGTTGAAAAATGAGCAAGTCATGGATTTCATTTTTCATCTTATGGCTCATGAATTTGCGAGGCTGAGAGGAGGTCAGTGGTATTAATTGTTATAGCAATTTCTAAGGTGTAAAATCCCAACTAAGAAATACCTCAAAATGACCACTGAAATTTATAAGTCTGATAATTTCTCTCAGTGAAAAATTTTGTCAAACACAATACATGCACACTGCTGTAGGTGTAATTTTTATTTTTTGTTTGTCAGAACAACATATACAGTTCTCAAAGGTAACAAGCAGACTTCAAAAAAAAAACTTTTATCGGACCCAGAAAATTAACAGATTACTGATAGATGACAACATCGGAATAGTACCAATATAAGAAGTCTTTCTAAACTTGAAATATGAATGTACAGTGAGCAGATAAGAACGATTGAACCTGGTTTGAGCTGTTATAACAAATATCAGTTCTGAAACAGTGAAAGACCAGCGCTGTTTCCTTGTAGTCTGGGCACAATATCTGAAGTTCTATCAGCTATTACTCATGATGCAAGCTCAGCAAGGTTCATGGCTTTCATTCCTTACAAATAACACCTTCGACGCACAGGTTACTGATGGCAGCTACTGGCGTAGAAATCAACCCACAAAATGTATACTACAGCTAGCAAGGACTTGACCCATCCATCAGCAAAACATTTCCTTACACATGGTGACTCCTATGTGGCTCAATGTTCGGCAAATGAGGGATGATGGTATCCCTTTCCTTTCAGCAATACGTTCCCTCCAGTTTAATGCCAAATCGAGCCTTTATAGCAGAATGATACGCTGCCCTTGGAACTGTATTCAAGCACTGGTAATGAAGGAGAATTCATGCGCTTCTTTTGCCTCAGAACTTAAGCCTTCGACCCTGGCTACATCCAGTAGCAAGAAGAGAGAACCCAGCCTGGATTCAATAGAGATCTTGGCCATAGATTTGACTTGTGTCTTCTGCCTGAAACAAGATATATAGGATAAATTAAATCAGATATTAAAATCAACCTATTAAACCTCTTCCAGCTCAATATCTCCTGCAAATCATTTTCACCGTGAAAGCACAATTGTGAAATCCGAGTGATTTCACTCTTGGAATGAACTAAAGTATCTAGTTTCCACACGGAAGCTAGCTATGGCAGCTAGGGTTTCTCAAACTCTATGTTTCTCTCCAAAAACTCTTCAAGAGTTCATTTTCTCCAAAATGCAAATGAAAGAATGAAGAGAGTCTCCTCATTTTTCTCTTTTATAAGCTTGTAATCACTTTTTACACCATTTTACTTTTTTAACTTTTTGAAGTCAATTTATAATCTTTTCGCTTTATAAAATTGAAGTGACTTTTCACTTGCCTAGGAAGCGTCCTCCTTTTCACCCCTTAGACTTTTATAACATTTCCCTAGGCGAATCAAGTCCCCTTATTAAATTTTCCCTGCCTTGGCCTAAGGGTCCCATGTTAGGCTAGCAAACTCCATCATATGTTTCCTAAGTGGTTGGGGGCATTACAATCCTCCCTGCGCAAAATTGCTTGTCCTTGAGCAATTTTAACTCAGGATTGAGCACCTGCTCGCCTTCCCAGGTGGCATCCTCCACAGGTAAGTCCTTCCACTTTACCAGGTACTCCTTCACTGTCCTATTTCACAGCTTCCTCTCCCTTATCTCTAGGATTTCTTTTGGACCCAAGATCAACTCTCCCTCCTGTCCAACGGCAGAAGCTCCGTGGAAGTGACAATATGTTGTCCTAGGGCCTTTTTAAGGCACGAGATATGAAAGACGTTGTGAATCTTACATCCTTTAGGAAGCTCAAGTTCATAGGCCACTTTTCATACTCGTCTCATGATCTTGTATGGCCCAAAGAATCTGGGTTTCAATTTTTCCGCCCCCTTCGTTTTGAGTGACGATTGCATGTGCGGCTAAAACAAAGGTCCCTGTTATGAACTAAAAAAGGTCATAACAAATTAAATAAGATATTAAAGTATTAAAGTATTATTTAATAAATTAATTAATTATTACAATCAGTTAATTAACA
>APFE030177529.1:0-10737 GCA_000404065.3 Pinus taeda
ATAAAATATTTTTATGAAAATTTCAAATAAAAATGTTGGAAAAATAACAAATTATATAAAAAGATTTAATAATTTTATATTCAAAGATGATAACATTTGAAGTTTTTTTTCCAAAAAAAGAATTCAGATAAAATTTTAAGTAAAATACAAAAAAATTAAACCTAAAATTCAATAAAAAAGAATATAATAATAAAATACATAAAAAAGTTAAAATAAAAAATAAAATAAAACATAAAACAAAATTACATTTCAAAAGAATTTAAATAACATTAAAAACTAAGAAAATTATAGAACAACTTAAAATCAGAAACTATAAAAGCATAAAAATAATTAAAAAATTAGGAAAAACACATTATAAAAAATAAACACTTTAAAGAAATAAAAATAAAATAAATAAAAAAACATAATTTAATTTTAAAAAACAACACCTCTTTTGAGAAAACCATCTCAAAAAAACTTATTATTTATTATATAATATATACGTCTCTAGTCGCCATGGTTAGAGGGCTGACGAGTCTAGGAGCAGTGCTGGTCACTCCACCAATCTCCTTGGCCCAATCACTGCAAAGGGATAATAGTTCATTAAAAAAAAATCATATTATTTTTTATTTTTTCTTAATTTCTTAAGAATTTAATTTTTAGTTTAAGTTTTATTTTATCTTTTATTGTTTTAAATTATTTTGGTTATTTGGGTTATTTTTTTTTTATTTTTTTTATTTAATGTTAATTTATTTTAATTTTTAATTTTGATTTTTTAATGCTTTATTTATTAATGATTAATGAATTTTTTATATTTTTTTTACGTTTGCGAGGATTCCATTTTTTAAACATCATGTCTAATAATCCAATTTCTAATCGGGGTCAAGGAAGTTGAACTTATGACTTACATAAAAGAGTATCTTAACAGAGATCAACACCTGATCAATGCTTATCCAAGACCCATGAACTATTTTTTTTAATTTATTGTGAATGTTTATATTTATTTATTTTAATGTTTTTGTTTATTTGTTGATTTTTTATTTGGATTAATTATGGAATTTGGTTTTATATATTTGTTTTATATGGTTTTGATTTTTTGGTATTAATTTTTAATTTATTTTTTCTTAAATTATGTTTTTTGAAATATTTGCTTTGGAATTTTTTATTTATTTTTTCATATATTTTTTTGTTTTGTTTTTTTTAAATATATATATATATATAATTTTTTTTTAGGTTTTATGAGTTTTAATTTTTTTTGTTTTTTTTATAATGTTTATTTTATTTATTTTTTTAAATTTTGTGTTTTTTTATATATTTTTTTTTATTTGAATTTTTTGCCCTTTTGTTATTTTTTAATATATAATTTTATTTACTAGTTTATTATTTTTTATAATCCTTTTTTTAGTTTTTAATTTTTCAATCGTTTTAACATATCTTTATTTTGTTTTGGTATTTTGTATATTATTATTTATTTATTTTTTTTTTATTTTTTCTACAAGGTTCACGTCGATCGCTGACTAGCAATCCAACCTCATTATGTGTCAATTTTATAGTTTCTTTTAATGTTTTTGTTATAATGGATGAAGTCCACCCCACAATGTGTCAATTTCATGGATGTTCTTTTAAGTTTTTATTGTAATGGGTCGAGTTCTTCTACACTGTGTGCCAATTTGATGGTTGATTTTAAAATTTTTGTTGCAATGTGTCAAATTGTCTTAGGCTAAGATTTTATAATAGTTATACTTTTAACATATAAAAAAAAATTACTCTTGGTATAATGGCTCTTTCATTTAGGTGTTCATTTTTAATGTTTTTTGTCATATAATTGCTCCATAATGCCATGGTTGAAATACGTTGAGAACTTAAAGTTATCTATAGTCATGATATTTGATCTTTAATGCTATGGTTGAAAACAATTATAAGTATTTTATCTTTATTACGATGGCTGAAAATTGTTGGAATTTTAAGGTTTTTCAGAGATATGATATTTGATCTTTAATGCAATGTCTGAAAATTGTTGGAATTTTAAGGTTTTTCAAAATCATGATCTTTTATCTTTAACATCATTACTAAGAAATGTTGAAAATTTACCCAATAAAAAAATGGCGATGATCCAATGTCAACAATTTTCATTTTCAGGGTGTTTTTTGCACAAAAAATTTGCTTTTTACTATCATTTTTAAAAAATGTTGAAAATTTACCTCGAAAAAAAATGTGTATGCAACATCGACACTTTTCATTTTTGCGTTGTTTTTTCATGTTTTTTTTTTTGTTTTTGGCTAGAGTTTTCGTTTTAAGAAAATAATTCTCATTTGATTGGAAAATATGTCTATTGTTACTATAGTAACTTCTATTGTATTTCTTTTTTCTATTCTTGTTACTTTCTATGTTGAAGTACAAGATATGGATGTAGATACAACATTATCACTTGGGGTTCTTGAAGAATAAATCTAATTGAAACAACCAAAAAGGATTTGTAATGAAGGGAATGAATAAGTTGGTTTGCAAGTTGAAGAAGTTTTTATATGGCTTAAAAAAATCTCAAAGAATGTGATATCAAAAGTGTGATAATTATATATTGGGACTTAGTTTCTCAAGGAGAAAGTTGATCACTATGTGCATTCCACATCTAATTGATGATCATTTTCTTTATGTAGTCTTATATGTTGATGATATCAATTGCTGATTAAAAGCAACAAGTAAATAATAAAGAATGTCAAAACTAAATTATGTTCTAAATTCCATATGAAAATCTTGTTGTTACAAATTTTATTTCGGCATGGCATTTAAAAAAATTAGGAAATAATGAAACTTTTATTGATCTTGAGGAAATATGTTGAGAAAACATTGCATACATTTAATATATAAGAACATAAATCTATCAATGTTTCTATTCTCATAGGTGTAAAATTATTTGTCAATTAGTGTCCCAATACACAAGAAGACGTAAGGGGCATGTCCTATATTCCTATTGCAAATAACGTTAGAAGTTCGTAGCATGTTATGGCCTATACCCACTGGAAATTTCCCAGGCAATGGGAGTTTTGAGCAAGTATCTGTTCAAACTAAGGAATAAATTTTGGACAACTATAAAGAGGGTCTTAATATATTTTCATGGAACTTTAGATTATCCAGTCTACTAACAAGGAATACTTGGACCCTACAAGGAGATATATATATGTAAGGATTTTTTAATATAGATTGGGCCAATGGTATTGATTGCAGACAATTTACAAGTCACTTATGTTTTTAACCTATTTAGTGAAGGAATTAGTTGGATGAGTAGGTTATTGTATTTTTGGCTATAGAATGGAGTACATGGTACCCATTCAAGAAGTTTCATGGTTGAAAATATTATGTTCATATATTGGTTTTGTTTAGAAAGAAATGAGGAAAGTGTAATTTTTCTAGCAAATATCCTTACCATTCTAATAAAATTCATATTGATGTGCAATACCATTTTTTTAGAGACATTGTTGAACACAATAAAGTGTTGTTGGAGAAGGTTGACACCTTAATATTGTTTTAGAATCATTGACAAAGTCTATTAGTACTAAATATTTATTTTTCTATAGAGAATCAATGGACATTGCTACCCTTAATACATAATTATATGAATGTCTTCCCCATAAACCCTTTTTATCAAAGTGTTTAACAAGTGGGAGAGTGCTGGGAATGTGTTTTATCCTTTGCAAGTAGACTTAGTCAAATCCTAGTAGTGTTTTAGCTATTAGCCCTCGACATAACTGGTTTTTAGAGGGAAAATGGATCCTGGCCAATGGGTGCTCCATATGAAGGATCAAGGGTAGAGCTACAAAGGAATTTCTTTTTGTCCTGAGAGGAGATACTAAGGACCAATTGGTAGCCTATTTGGAGGTTCTAGGTAGAACCTTGAAATAATTTTCCATGGGAGCTATAGACTATCATACAACGCTATAATTAGTGAGAAAAAAATATTGAATTCCAATCCATTAAGTCTCATTCCTCTTCCATGAATCTAGATAAAACTTATATCTTCATAGAGACACACTCAAATTAGATTATGATAGAGGGTACCAAGTTTTTAGTGGAGGAGGAATGGTCTCTAATCTTTCCTAACAGTTAAGAAGTTCATTTTTTACAAATTATTGAATAATCTCCATTGCCTAACTCATTCTAATCATTGATGTTACCTCTTCTTAGAAATAATGTTAGTGTGCAAAAGAAACTAATTCTATTGCTTGATTACCCACCTAGGGATATACAAATCTTCCTTGACCATTGAATCTACATATTTATCCTTGTCATTGAATTTTTAAAGTTATCATGCCATTTTATATGGTTTGTTATGAATATTCATGGAGACCCTTAATTGACCATCTCTAACATAGGGCTTCTACTTCCACTTTGTATCATATTCCATAAAGAAATTGTGCAAGTAAAGAGTCACATTGTAGGTTTTGGTCTAAATCATTGAATGATAAATATACATGACCAAAATCATTCATATTGGTGATTCTGTAGTATTAGTCTAAAGCTACTAACTCAATCTATAATTTTGTCTATTATTCTTATAAATAAAGAAATTAAACATTTACAATATGCTTATAATTGAATCCATAAAATACCAAGTTACTCAATTTTAGAATCTACTCTTTGATATTGGCTCATTCATTTAATGCTTATGTAGCCTCATATTTCTTACACTAGATTCATTGTGACTTATCCATTATCTCACTATATAAGGAGGTTCATTTATATTTCAAATTCCTAATTTCGTGCTCATGATTCTCCATGGATATTGAATATATTAATTATGTATTGTTTTCTATTGACCAGTCTTGCTCACAATAATATGAGATATTGAGTGGAATAGTTTTTCCTAGGGTATACAATAACTATTTTATTCATTTTTTTATTCTTTGCTGCTATGGGAGGACTTTAAATCTTCACTAAATTGATGTCTTTCCAATTCTCGGTATTCTGTAGTAGGAAAGGGATTTTCAGTAACTTGATTATCCTTTAATTCTTTTTATTCTATAAATGTACAAGGGTGTCTAGTGATTTGATTTTTTCTAACAACATTTTCCACTAAACCCAATTTTGTAGCAAGTTGAAGATGAATCTCTTTAGTGACCGAGGTCCTCATAGTCTATTTTTTTGTGTTCACTATCGTAAATAATGGATTCAAATTCATTCCCTCATTTTTCTCTAAGGAAGTTTTCATGGAATTTTGAGTAGAATTGATTGTTTATGATTGTTTACTAACAAGTAGTTGATATTTTATCTCATCACTCTCACTTTTAAACTTGATAACTTTTCCCTTCAACCTTGCAAACTAAAAGTCCCTTATTTTGGATGCTTTTAGTCTTTTGATAAATATGTCTTGATTCTCATGCTATCCATAGCATTGAGACCCATGTTATTTAAAAAAAAATGGAGGAAATGGTGCTATAAAGAGACATTAGTTTGCATGTGCCTATGTAATGTGTTGTTTCCCTAAGTAGCCCCGCATTTGTTCTTTCCATAAAGGGATGCATCAAAATTTATATGTTGTGAAAGGAACAAGCTCAAGCTCTTTGGTGATTAGGTCCATACTATTCTACTATTTATCTCCACTAGCCTAAATAAGGGATCCAAATGCATTTCCTCATTCAACTCTAGGAATTATGCATTCCTTTTTAAGTATAATTTCTTATTTGTGCTTGTCTAGTGATGAGTAATTCAACTTTTAACTCCTCATTCTCTATTGTCAACTTTATAAACTCTTCCTTTAACTTTCCAAATTAAAGGACATGTGTTTTAGTTTTTTCTAGCTATCTAACAAATGTGGCTCAATTTTGGTGTTATTCTTGGCATTTAAAAGCACATTGATTCCAAGAAATTGAGAAAATGACACAATGATATAGCTGTTGATCCATATTTTGTTTTGTATTTTTCTATTTCCTTAAGTAGTCATGCATCTCCTCTTTCCACAAAGGGCCATGCCAATAATTTGTTTTTGCATTTTCTTCTTCTATAGCCACTTACTCAAGCTCAACTACTTCTACAATGTGAAACATAACTTATATATATTCTTCTTCCTTAGCCATTTCTTTAAATTTGGATACTTCTACAATGCATATTTCTACTACATAGTTTGAAGGTTATTCTCCCTCCTTAATATTTGTTTATTTTACTTTGATTTTTAAATTCCTTTCTTCTTCTCATTAAATAGTTGACTCCTCTCCTATACTTTCTCCTTATTCCTATCCTTATTCTTCAACAAATGATTCTTCTTATTCTTCAATAATTGATTTCTTTGTTCATAGATACTCAATTCTATGTTCATCTCCCTATACAACAAGTTCATCCCATGTCTTCCTAGTAAATTACAAGGCATCCTTTGCCACCAATTTTCTCAGTCCATGTTGGGCCACATTAATTTGGGGGTGTCTTGTCATTTTAACTTTTGTGACCATCTTCTATATCCATTTAAATGAAAACAAAGTGTACAAACTCATTTTCCTTGCCTAACACATGACATAAGATTAAAATGGTAATTGATAAATTTGAACCTACCTTCACATGTTAAAATTCTTGATATATAAAATGGATTCTCCTGAAATTGCAAGGAGAAAATGTTTTTGCACCTTTTCATGTTTCCTTCATAGATTCAGTAGGACACAGTGTGTTTGAACTTGCAAAATAATCATATGGTATTTGAGCTATACATTTACCTCCATTTATAACCTTATAACTCAAGAAAGTATCACTTCAAATATTAACTAACAAGGAAGCCTCAAATTGTTACATTATTTCTATCAAAGTCTAGGACAATTCCATGGAAACCTCATCATCTTATCATTAAAGTTTGTGAAAATAATTTTTCCAACCAATTTTTAGAAAATACATGTGAATTTCATGTTTTTACATAAAATAGTTATGTTGGTACATTCCCTTCTAATTGTGGGTCCACCCATGGTTTCTACTACATATACTTGTGGTACGATCTTTGCATCTTTAACTTGTGTCATCAGTTCAATATGAGCATACAAATGGTTATGGATGGTGGTTATAAAAAGTGGTTAATGACACTAACTATTGGTACACACAACCTCACTACTTGTACCCAACTTTGTCATGGAATATGAAGGTGGAAGGAAAATCATGACCAAAGGTGACCATCTAAATCATGATCCTTTTTAAAAATTATCATGTTTATAATGAGTGAGATATGTGACAATGGCGTATGTGATGGGCTAGCCAACCCAACCTCATCTTGATTCATAATTAGGCTATTGTATATTTTTTTTCCTCCTTAACTATCACACTTTCCCACCTCACGGTAAGGAAAATTTTCCATAGATAAGAAATTGATTGAAAACAAGCGAAGGAAAAGGCGGATAAGGATGTCATAGAAGTACACTTTTAGGGTGAGTGATTTTTATTGTCTTCATAGTTTCTTAGAAATCTATTAAATCATAAGAGGAAAATATAGGGATTATATAAACTAAATAGTGATTGAGTTGTTGGCACGGAATGATGAAATGATGACATGGCTAGAATTACGTAGATGATGTTTAGAAGAAAAAACAGTGTCTACTTTTGTACCCACAAAGAGAATTATAAAACAGGTCAAAAAAATTAGTGCTAGTTGTATTCTACATTACTAGAAAATTATGTGCCGATGCGAAAAGAGGGAATAAAAATACACAAATGTAATAACAATTCTTCTATATATATTCCCTATGACACACCTTCTTAAGATGCACAGGAAAAATATAGAGCTCATTATTGCACTTTGTTTATTATTAAATTATAGAAATATTCACCCAATAACTTATGATATCATTGCTATTATTTTACTCTAAACATATCTTCTTTATTTTTATTTTTTTAATAATCATTTAGTTTAAATAGGAAAAGAATTCCCCTAATGTTGGTAGTCATGGAGAGTAGTGCACACATTTATGTGCGTTATACGTTATACCTCAAAGAAAAACAAGGGAAATATTGATGTTATTCAACAGAAGAAGGGCTAGAAGAATAAAGAAAATGCATTTTATATTCCCGTGCATTAAGTGAAGATAAAATTTGTAAAGAGTGCTTATCAATATTTTTTAGTTAGGCTTCATTAAGTGGAAGTTAAGGATTGTAAAAAAAATGATGGTTCACACTATGGAAAGGTTATAATTCACTTCTTGTAAGGACATTTTTTTTAAGCTCACTTATAAGTTCTACTTATAACTTCATTAGAAGAAACGTTTCCCTTACTATCATGGGATTTACTTCATCCCAACCATCATATTTGTTATGAGATTTACTTAATCTCAACTACCATATTTGACTTAAAGTCTAATCATTGAACACAAGTTGTGGTTACTGGGATAGTTTACCTTCTCTTCTTGTGGAGGCATGGTGTGGAGTATAAGTCATGAGGAGTGTGAGAGAATAAAACTTTATGGAAATTTAAACCTTCTATACTCATATACACTATCCTTCTCATGGAAATTTGAATTGACTCATATACTCCTTATTCCTACTATCTATTACATTCTCCTTACCATTAAAACCATATCATTGCATGCCAACAACACCACAAAAGCTCTAGGATTTACATTTTATACTTTAGATGGACACATGGAGCTATGGAAGTGAAAAAGTTGGACTAAAGAAGTGATATGTATTCCTACATAAGAGCATAAAAGCTAGGTGGCATAGGAAACCATTCCTTTCTTAGAGATTGCTTCTCGTTGAGTGCTTAAGAGAAAAAAACATATCTTTATTGGGTTTCTTCTAAAGGTAGATAATAGATTGGACTCCTTTTGCATACACTAAAGAGAATGTAATGGAGAAATACTGTAGAGTGACTATTGAGTAGAGAAGGAAAACTTATCCTTTGTGTTATGTGGGGTAGTGAGAGGGAGTTCCATGGTTATCCTAGTTGATTGGTTTCCTAAAGAGTTCTATGGTCAATACTTTGTTGAATTAGAGAATGCTTAGGTTGATATGTGACTTGGGAGAGAGTCTTCAGCCACTTTCCTTCACTCTAGGTTTATCATGCCTTGGCTTGAGGGTTGAATCCATAAGTAGTGACTATGGTTGGATGGAAAATCACTCCTTAGCAACCAAGTTGGTGGAATTGTATTAATTTACAATAAGCATTTAGATTTATCTATATTAGAATGCTTGTTGTTTTGTTTTTGTTAGCAATATGATGTGTGGTGCCTTAAATTTTAAGGACAACATATGAATTTGAAATATTCATTATTATTCCATTCCTGTATATTGCTTATGAAAATGATTTTGCAATGGTATTTTTGTTCTTGTTTGCATTTGGCATAATAATTCATTAATTGCATTGAGATCATTTAAAGCCAATTATGACATAAATGTTGTAACATAACATGACCAATGTTGGTAAAATAAAACAAAAATCTATATATGTTAGCTCAAAAAATGATCCAGGTGGATATTGGTGGCCACCCACCTATTCCACTTGGACCCCCAACACTATTTCTTTTTCAATTTCATGGAAAAAAACACAATTTAATATTTTTGGCAGTTTTTTAGTGCGTGAACTTCTAGAGTCATTTTGAAACACTAAACGACATTTTCTGGAAAATGAGTGTTACAGGTCAATTTGGGCACATGAATCTCGACTTCCAGATCCATATTATTAGGGTCCATCAAGCCTAAATTTAGTTGTTTTCATTCCCTAATGAGGCCAACCTACATCATGCTTGTCTCCCAACAGTTTCCATCACACCATTCATCCAAAAAGTGCCCTAAGGAGATTAGCGCAGGTAGCCTTCTATTAGGCTACATTGCAATGTAGAAACTACACTGTCTGGGTGCACTACAATGCACTTAGCCTTTGTTTCACTTGCGGCGAGTGAGATTCATCGAATTTTTTAAATGAATCCATTGGATTCCTTATCCAATGGATACTTTTGGAAGTTTCCAGGTTGGTTGAGCTTGCATTTGGATGAGGAAGAGGATGAATGAACCTCAATCCATTATCCCTTCCTCTATGGAACCACTTCCCAATTTTAGCAGAGAATTCATGAGGGCTATTAATGGCTTAACCTCCTCCATTCAGCTATAAATCGATAAAAAATTCAAAGGTTGGTCTAGGTTGGAATTTCTTGAGCTAAGGAGATGCTGTTTGAATGAGATTAGTGAGAGTATTGTAATGATGTTGAAGTATTGCTTCATGAGGAGAGAAGGGTTTGACTGGAAGGAAGACATTGAATCGAGCATGAACATTCATGGGTTGTAATATTTCCTCTTATCAATAAAGAATTCGAAGCTTTTTCCATTCATGCTTTTATATGTATATCGTTTTCTGGATTCTATGATATGTTTAATTAAATGATCTTCATTGTATGCTTTGATTGGTTTCTATCTCGGCTTGTGCGCAGCTACTTTCTAAGAGATTTAAGTACAGAAAGGAGCAGTAGGATTGATCAAAGGAGAGGGGGAGTAAGCTAAACCTACAAGTCAGTTTCTTTTCCTGCTTCTCTTATCTGTTAATTATAGAAAAGGCAACGAATTACTTTGTCTGTTGTTTCTAGGCTAGCTACTAAATCTAGAGGGTTAGGCATTTGTAGAAACACTAAATTTGCCCAAAACAAATTGGTGACTATACTCGGGAACGTTTACCCTTTTAGTAGCTTATCTATCTTCTTGAAGCATTTTAACATATTGTAATTCTTTTCATTTATTGAATTCAAGTCTAAATTCACTGGAAATTGAATCAAAGTTAAGCATAAAATCGCGTTGTTGTAATCAACG